>OX596006.1:35876440-36087875 GCA_951394115.2 Drosophila phalerata
CCAAGACAAAACAAAAATGCACTACAAAAAGTAAAAATCAAAACGAAACCAATAGAACATGTATAGACGATTTTTGTTGCATTTTAAATTTTTCTATAAATTCATTTTAATTTTTTATTTTTATTTTTTTTTAATTATTCTAGCAACAAAACGAAATTTAGTTTTTAATGATAACAAACAAAAGCAACATCAAATTTCTGTTAAATTTAAGACAACAACTTGTTGTTTTTGTTTTTTATTTTATTGACAAGATCTAATGCCACGAAGGCCACTACAAAAACAATTTATATTATTGAGTTTTAAAGCTATTTTTTAACTGTGCAACGCTTCAAGTTTTAAAGCATATGAAAAAAAAATAGCAAAAATAAAATTTTTTGCATGATTAAATTTAAATTAAAATTATTAATTAATTTCGAATTACTTTAAAAACAAAAAGCTCTTATTATTGTTGACGAATGCGTTAGTTGTTGTTTAAATTTGAAATTTTATTTATTGAATAACGACAAAGCAAAACAAAAAACAGACCCTAAATGCAATTAAGTCTATATAACTGTAAGCCACACCCTCCAACCCGCAGACAACCCAGTGAATTAAACTAAATTGAAAAAGCAAAACAAATTGAAGATAAATTCATAAGAAAACAAAATCAAGCATATGTACAGTCTGCAGCTAAGTCTATAACTATACTATTTATATAGATAAACACATACATATGTAACCAAACACATGCATACATATATATTTATAAATATAATATGTTGTTTTTTTTTTAATTATTTGTAAATAATTTAAATGTTGGACTCGAATTTAAAAAAGCAAAGCAGCAATTGCTTGCAGCTAAAAACTAAAAACTGTATGAAAACTAAAAAAAAGGAAAAAAAAAAACAGGAAAAACAAAGCCAAAAAGAAAAAAATTACACAAAACACACGTTTAACTTGCTTCAAACTTAACAAATGAAAAAGAAAAAGAAAGAAGAAAAAACTATTGTTAAATAAGGTAAAAGAAAAAGAAAAGTAAATTCGTATTATTTATTTTTGTTGCTTCCAAGTAAAACGCTGTCTTCGCATAATATTATTTTTAACTATAGAAACTAATTGAGAAATATATGCCAAAACGTTGTTTTACATTTGGATTAATTCGATAACTAATTGATTGTTTGACTAAATTGCTTCTTCAAACATTTCAACACCAACAACAAACACTAGCAAATTCTTCGATTGATTTCAAAAGCGAAAACCAAAAACTAAACTAAAAAATAAAATAAAAGTCATTGGCTATTTACCATTACACACACACTTAGGCATACAGATAGATACATAAATACATTTATATGTGTATATAGATATATACAAATGTACGTTTATGTATCTATATATACACACGTATATATTCATATTTTAATATTAACGAGTCACATATTCTCACGCTGGTGCGTGATCGTTGCAAGTGGCAGGCCAAATAAAAAACGCATAATTTATTATGTTATTATTGTTATTAATTTATTAATTCTTTTTTTTTCTTACTATATACACACACAATGTATGCTATACATATACATAAATATATTTTATTTGTGTTTAAGCGGGCAGGATCCGTGAAATTGTGTTTTATATTCTGTGCCAATTGATAATTTATAACGATAAAGTATTTATTTCAATGATATTTGGTCAGTTTTTAGATGTCTGTCTGTCTGTCTGTTTTTGATTCCGAGAGACAATTATCAACTTTCCATGCTAATAATTTCCTACCGGTAGGCTAAGAAAAACTGACGAATAATATAAGGAAACGTGTGTGAGTACAATTGGGCACTGGATATCTGCTAGTCGAGCATCTTCGACTTGAACAATCTTGTTTTTTTTTTTTTAATATTCTATATAATTATACACATAAATATAAATATATATATAAAAAATTGAAATGAAAGTTAATATGAAATGAAAATGAACCTTGATGGTCTAAAAATATCATTAAAATTATTCTGCACTTAAAATAATTAATATACATTAAAACTATATATATTGTATATGAAAAACAAAAAGCGAGTTAAGCAAGTTGTTGTAACTGAAGAAAGAAATAATAAAAACAAAAACAAAGAAGGTAACTAAAAAGAAGATTATTTAAATAATACTTTATAGCAATTTAAGCAGCATTGTAAATGTGCGCTTCATATTTACTTTCACATTAATAATTTAAAGGAAAAACTAAAGAAAAAACGATAAGGAAATCACTAAATATGTATGCGTATATATATGTATATTTAGATATATATAAATATATGTATATGTATATGAATACATACAATAGTTGAAAGCAAGGCGCAGTCCATGGCAAACTGAAAGCTACTTTAACAATTGAGTGAAATGAAATTACAAATAAATGAAACAAAACAAAAAACCAAATGACTTTTTTCTCTACGAATTCTCGAATAAAATGCAGCCTAGTTATACAACAACAACAAAATAAAAATATATATATTAAATATACAAATATATACACTTAATACAGAAAACATAAGCTTAAGTAATGTATTGTAATTGGTTACTAACTACGCTTCAAAGCACTAAGATTGATGTATAACAACAACAACAACCAAAACTACAATTACAAGAACATTTCATTGAAACATACAGATACACACACCCATAGATATACAGACAGACAGACAGACTGACAGTCAGCTAACTATTCACAACATATGATAGATTCAGACACAATTTAAAGCTACAGATACATAGATACTTACGTATGTATAGCGACAGTAATAAGCCATTTACATATACATTAACTACAAGACATGCGTATATATAAATACATATGTCTATATATAAATTATTAGTATATAAATAATACTATGTGTTACAGTTACTTACCTATATGTATGTATCTAACCATGTGTTGTACGTGTATTGTGTGTGTCTCACTGTAATTAATGAATTTAAATACGAGTTCTTAACCCGAACCAAACAGAACAACCAACTAAAAAAAAATACAAAAAAGTAATGAAAACAAACAGCATCAATTCTCGCATTGGTAAACCAAAAGCAATTTACATATAAATTTTAATTCAATATTATGTAACTAAATATCAAAGAGAAACTCTTTGTGAAAATGATAGAACTACAATTCTAAGCAAAGGCATTTGTTTTTCTTCTTCTCATTTCCCGTCTTCCCACTCACTCTTTTTTGACTCATTGACTATCTTGTCCTCTCTCTCTCTCTCTCATTATTTGTCTCCCTCTTCATCTATCTATCTCAATTTCGATGGCTGTAGTCAGTTTTGACTGAGATTACAGCATCGTTTCGTAGTTCATATAGCTAGGAAGGTCGCCATACTCGTATAAGCCAATTTCCCTATCGATCGGCGACATTAGGAGGCGTACCAGTAAAGTATATATCAGTGTATATATCTATATTTATGAAAACTTATACATACATACATATGCATATAGAATTATATACAAAGTACATTTTTTTTTGCTAGTAAACTACGTCCCATTAAATGATATACATATAGTATATATTATATAGGGCAACATTGGTTGGCCAAATTTTTGAGAGTATTAAACGTCGGAGTCGGAGAATTATTAGACTCAGCTATAGAGATTCTGTTTCATTGTTGTGCTGGTAGTTGCAAATGGTAAATACATAACTTACATATACATATACAAGAATATACATATATAAATATATTTATATATATATATATATATATATATATATATATATATATGTGTATGTATATATATATAGATAAATGCGAATAGATGTACGCTATTATAATGCGAAAGACACACACACATACACACAAAGAAATAATGCTGGCTAGAAGGCAACAAATAAAGAATGCAATAAGGACAGAAAGCAAGCTAAATAGTATACTGCAACAAAAAGAACACAAGGCAAGTTTTGTACTTAAATGAAATGTAAAACACCAAAAAAATGAAAACAAAACTTAGGAAACAAACCAAGAAAATGATTTTAAAAAAAATCGAAAAGAAAACCAAATGAAAATGTGCGCAGGCGACGGTTGTTATGGAAAAAACGCTTGAAAAAAGTGAAAAAGCCCAGAGGGAACTCTGAGCGACAAAACGAGCAGAGCTATGAGATATGTATATTATATTATATATATATTAAAAAAAAAATATGATAAAAAATTGTAACGCTGGCGTTACATGGATGCAGTTAGACATTTTTTTTTTTGGAAATTTATACAATTATATACAAAAAAAAAACAAGAAAACAAGAACAACTGACAGACAGACGAATAGACGAACTCAACACGCACACACAGACACACACACACATCACAGAGCCATGAAAAGCTAGATATCCCACAACACGAAACGATATCGAAATCGAATTCGAAATTCGCGAATGCGAAATGAAAATATGCGAAAAGGTGTGTGAGGCAACCAAAAGAGAAACGAATTGAACCGTTAAAATGCCAAGTAAAAATAACAGCTAAAAGAGTTTAACTGTAAATCTCTTTGTAAAACAAAATAAATACACATAAATGAGAAAAACTTACCACTGAATTTGATCAGGCGTATTAGCGTGTATTCATAAGATGAACAAAATATATTGCATTATAGAAATTTATAGATTTTTTTTGTCGGTCTCTGTCTCTCGAAAAAATCCCAAAAACCCCATAACTGTACATATATATGTACGACTATATATATATATATATATGTGTGTGAAATAAGCATTAACATTTATGAAATGAAATTTAAACCCATAAAAATGCATGCAAAACTCTAAGAAAGAAATTCAAGTATAGTAATGAAATGAAATTGAAAGTAAAGCGAAACTTAGAAAAGCTAAGGAAATGGCAACTTATTCAGTTGGTAACTAATTTGCAGAGATACATAAATCCTTAAGGCATATTGTAAGCCCAGATATCGGCATACCACACAGATATGAAAAGAGAATATATGCAGACATAAAAGATAATAAAAAAAAGAACAAAAACCAAAAAGTGAAACAAATGAAATGAGAAATTAATAAATCTAAATGAAAAAAAAGAATAAGCATTTTATTTATACGTTTCTTTTTTTTTTTTTGGTGTGGGACAAGGGGAAAAATTAAAAAAAAAAAATTAGATTGAAATGGAAGAAAGTTAAATTATTATTATTATTATGGCCGGGAAAAACTGTACTGCGACCCATTGATTCTATTACCCAGACAGGCTCGAGAGTTACAATTTTAAAAATTAAAAAATAAATCTTTTTTTACATCATTTACATAATTGCAATGGTAAAGCATCCGATATTAACGTCTCACCTGCCTGATATTCTTCTTATTGAGATGTCCCAAAAAGCAAAGAAGTTAATTATACTAGAGTTAAGTGTCCGACCGAGCGTCCCTATGGAAACTATATGATCTAATGGACCAATTTGAACCAAGTTTAAGCAGGATGTTTATGTCATAGGCAGACACTTGCCGGTATTAAAAACTGCCCACCAAATTTAATTAATAATCTTTCATGCAAAAAATTTAAAATAAAATCGATCTTCCTTAATTAATTGGGTGTCTACAATCCAGATTTTGCGCGGCTAGCTATTATCATCTGTAAGATATTTTCGTTTATACGGAGAGGGACTTGGCTCTATCAACTTGGCTATTGATGCTGATCCAAAATATATAAGCTTTATGGGGTCTGACACCCATCTTTCTGACGGTTACATACTATTTAAATACACCTAAATAAAAATACATACAAGCAAATTTTTCTGTCCCGCTAATTTTTAGTTCTTCAAGAGTCATTCAATAAAAATGTATCTTATGATACACAAAATTCAATTTTTTTTGCCGATATACAGCTCCACATAATGTTCCGACCAATAAATGTAACTCTAACATATGAATTAATGGTAAATTTTCATAATTATGTTTATTTTAAATAGTTGGGATTTTTTTTTATCATTATTTATGTGTATATAATTTGTCCACTATAATTTTCATTTAAGTATTATGTTGTTGTATGTCGCTTAACTAATATTTTTTTTAAATAAATTCATTAACAATTCGTTTTAACAAATTAGAAGTTAATTTCTGCGATTTCCTTTTAAATCCAAGGAAAAATATATATATGTAAATAAACAAAAAAATATTTAGAAAAATAGAAATTAAATATAAGTTAGATACTCTAACATTTTGGGTTTTCAATTCAATTCAGTTTGCCTCTTATTTTGTTAGTCTGTTTTGCAGCTGAAAGTTTTTTAAACTCATTTGACTTTGGTATATTTGAATCTTATCATCGTGCGGAATTCGTTTTCAAGCCAATAGCTGGAAAATGTTAGGTCTATTCAAAAATGTAGTATTGTTTTAATTAAATTGTCAAATATTATTAAATCTATGTTGAACAATTGAAATTTGAATTGATTGTATTCTATACTCGTATATATTAATAAGAAAATTGGCGAAATGGAGGCGAAAGCGAATTAATCAGGCGTGTTCTTAGATGATTAATTGCACTGCTACTGTATAATTGTATTTAAAATTTGCTTCTCATTATTTTCTATAGATTTTCGAGTAAATTGTTGACAACATACAAATAAAACAATTTGGTCAAATTGTGCTTGGGCTTGTGTTTTTGTGTGATGAAATCTATAAATATACTGCAAGTTCCGCTCGTTGTTATCATTTCACTTATTAGGAAACTACAAAAAGCTTAAAAACAAATGTTGTATAACTGGAAACTGTGCTATCTTAAAAACGTACTTTTTTGGTGGTTGATGGCCTATTTAGAGGCGCATGTGTGTGTGTGTTTGAGTGTAGGGAAGTTGGGAGAGTCTATATAAGTAGTTATATATATATAAATTAATATATATAATGTCTATATATCAAGGTGCAAAATTGAACACGCAACTTTGGATATAGTCGCAATTTTAGACATCGATAACGCTATCGTTCTTTTTCATCTCCATGAGATGCGTCTGCTTGAGCTTCTCCTGCATTTGCGTGAGCATGTCCTGCATGCGTCGAATCTCCTCGTCCTTTTGCAACAGCAGGCGATCCGTTTCCGAAATGGCCGCATCAAATCCATTCGTTGAGCTTATCGAGTCCCGCTTCAACTTGCCACGCTCACGCAGCGCATGTTGCGATATCTGTGAGATGCACTGCGCTCGAAAGTTCTCATAGTGCACATCCTGCAAGGAAGTAAAGAGATCGATAAATAATAACATAAGTAAGCATTTCTAACGAATGGTTTACTCACTTGTGTGGTGTCCTTTAAGTCCTGCATGTGCGTGGATATAAGGAATGTACGCAGCTTTATGAAATCGCTGTGTTCAGCATCCTCGACATTGACAACGCCCCAAGGATACTGGCGTCCTCGCACCTTCTTGCCAGCAACCTCGAGTATGGTATTGCTGCCAACAACAGCGAATGGTATTGATGCTTTCAATTCACGATCCTGCTGCTTAAAATCATCATCCTCATCGGAATCGCATTCGGGAAACTGATACAGCTGTATATGATTGTCCTCGAGATCCTGCAGAATGCGCTCCTTTAGCTTGCGCACTTCCGTTTTATTCAGACAATCCGCTTTACCAATCACCAGCACAATGTTCACCTTGCGATGCAGTCGTCTTATCAAATCCAAATCCATTTGCCGCAGGCTAACAATAAAACATATATCGATAAGTATTATTATGTGTAATTATTATTTAATCCCATCTTAATCTCACCTGTGACCCCAGGGTGGCACAAAGTACAGACAGCAATGGACACGATTGTCCTGGATATTGCGACGATTAAGACCGCTCTCATCGGTGAAATACTGACGGAATTGCTCATCAATATATTGAGTACACACACGCCAGCTATCCTCACAATTGATGGCATCCCCAAAACCGGGCGTATCCACAACAGTTAAACGCAATCGCACGCCACGCTCCTCAATGTCCATGGTCTTCTTTTCCACACGGGTTGTCTTCTCAATGCGCTCCTCCACATTGGGCATCTGGCGATTCTTGTATAGATCACCCAGGAATAGACTATTGATGAGCGTCGATTTGCCCAGACCCGATTCTCCCACCACCATCAGTGTAAACTCAAATCCTCGCTTCACCGACTTTCGATGCACTTGTTCCGGTAGCGTGGCAAAGCCAATATAATCCCGATCCTTGTCAAATGATGGTGTCTTTGCTGCAACATGTTAAAAACAGAAGAGGCAACAATTAGAGTTGAATTAAATACTGCAAAATAGGGTAGCAAGTCGAGGGGTAAGGAGGGAGGCATGCCACATGCCGTTTGTTGCATTGTTCTTCTTGAAGATTGCTGCAAGTTGAGTGGCAGCTCCATTTGCTCATTAGCGCAAAACAAACAATTTGCTGGCCCGCTTAGCTCGAGTGCCAACAAACAAGCCACTTCAGAGAATAACCCCAAGTATAATACCTCCCTCCCCCATCCCCTCACCATCCTTAGCACCTGCATCTGTAGGCGGACTCTACTTACACATGACGACTGTGTGTGCGTGTGTGTGCGTCAAGAAGGTTTCTGATTTCGGTGTGTGTATATACCCAACGCCGCCTACTTCAGTATCTAATAGGCCAAGTTGCCAGTTGTCAGTTGTCAGTTTTCTCGGCCAAGCTAAGTCTTTTTCTTTGTATTTGTTTTTGTTAACTTTGCTTAGTTTATATATATGTGTATTTTTCAAATTGTTTATAACATTTAATTCATTGATTTGCTTTAAAAAAACAAATTTACAATAGAAAAAAAATCCCCGAGTTGAGTTTATTGAACACTTTATTGTTGCCGTTTTTTTGTTGTTTTTACTACTGCCGTGTTGTTATCGAGTGGAACAGCCTCAGCACGCTTCGAGCCACGAAGCTGAACAGAGCCGCGCATTTGGCCAACGAGCAAAACATGCCCAAAATACCAACAACAACAACATTAAACGGAAGGGAAAAAAATGAACAGTCCATGAAATTTTAATGGGCCACTTTGGCCACCCTCTCTCTCGCGCTCTCTCTCGCGCGCTCTCTCGCTCTGTCTCACTTTTACTATCTGTCTGTAGCACTTTTCTCTCTCTCTCTCTTTCACTAACTGTCTCTTCTTCTTCTTTACTCTCTGCAAGGATAACACACCCGTGAACTTCGCTCTCTGCGCCTGCGCCCATCTTGTGCCGCACGTGCAACAGCACGAGCTGCGGGGGCGCTGCCTACGCAAATCTATGCCACTCGGTGGCATCTGCAATATGTCCAGATAAGGGTTGCAAGTGTCACAGAGTTGCCACGTCACACGGCAATTTTAGAATAACTTAATTCGATTTAAAGTACAACCAATATGCTTTTCTCATTATGGGTAAATTTATAAAAGCAATATTCAATATTCAAATTTTAAAAGATACTGATGTTGCTAGGTATTATATCCACCTGTATATATTGCTAGTCGCCATTTGCAACCTTCGAGATGCTTAGCCACATAGACATAGATAGCTTATCACGTTTATGGATACAAATAATTTTTAAGTTACTAGAGTTATAGAGTTTTTACCAGTGGAGTAAAGAGGATTGTGTATATACTGCAGAGCAACTATAGGGACAACAATGTTTTAATTCATCAAAATATACTATTAAATAAACTCCTTTCATTGCGAAATGATCGTAAGCGCAAAAAAAAAATGTTTCAGGAGACTATTATTTTGTTTTGGGCCAAGTTACACTGGAAGCAAAACGAGCGCGGAATGAAAAACTCCATATAAAAATATATTTTCCAAAAAATTTTCGCTTCTAGTGTTACTTGGCCTTAAGTTAAGGATGTTAGAACAATTTTGCATCAAATAGTCAAATTCTAAAAAAAAATATCGTTTCGGCCAAAGGGATAAATATTAATCGATCATAAAGAGCTTTAATCATTTAGCAAACTCGAAACTTCAGAATAGAATAAAGACAGCATTCAATGTTTGTAAAGATTATCGATAATTTATGCATCTATCGATTTATATCTGCTTTTTGCCAATATGGCAACTCTGTCGGCTCATATTATACGCACGCATGCACAACCACCCACCCCGTTGCGACATTCAGCTAAGGGTGAGGCACAATGTTGCAACATTGTCCTCATTTCCAGGATTGTCTTGTTATTTAATCGAGTTTAGACACGTTAAGTAGGCAAACTCTTTGAGCAACCCACACTAAGCCACTGATAAACTCTTACGCGTGCGAAAGGCACCCTCGATGGTGTGGATGTGTGTGATTTGCAACCCTCAAACAATACTCACTGCACTTATCGATAACAAGTTGAACCAAAACATACAACAAACATCATCAACTAAACCGGAAATCAAAGTGCAGCCCATGCAAAAACTAAAACAACAACAACAGCATAACATAAGTGACAGACAATTCCCCTCCTCCCTGCCCTCTCTCCCCACTTTCCTTGTCTTCCTTCAGCTGGCAATTTGCCAAAGGAAATCTTGCGCCAAAGTGTTTACAAGAAAGTGCACTATCTTATTTACAAATTCACATTGCAATGGGGCAAATTCATTAATAAGCTGTGCCTACAGTGCCTCAAAAGTGGTGCAACAGATTTAGGACATAATCGATAATATTAAAATCGATATAACGTCAAATATATCTAAGAGCTATAGAGAAATAATCGATATAAAGTCAACCTTACTGTAGCTGCTGGATAATATTAGGTATGATTATTCGATATAAAGGTTTTAGTCAAGTTAATAGCGGTTGGTTAGTAATGGCAAGCTTCTCCAAATTATACAGAAATATCAATGTTTTCATAAATACGTTTCAGCGTTTTTACAACATTATTGTATTATCTTTATTTTTAATAGTCAACCGTGAAATATAGATTTCACTTATAAAAAAATATAGTAATCAGATTGTCAACGTTTTAAATATATTAAATATAATAGTAATAATTAAATCTCAACATTTTAGGATAACCAAAACTTCGAACGGTTGTTTTCAAAAACACTTCTCTTCAAAATCTTTACAGATTTCTAGAACACATATGATTATAGTAAAAATCTATATAAGTCTTTTTGTTTTTGAACAAGTTTCAAATATATACTGTAATTACAATTCATTTCATTTGAAACACGAATTTAATTATTTCTTATAAGTAAGCAGTTTTCTTTATTTTAATTGGGCTGAGATACTCGCAATCTATTATATTTCTTACTCATTGAAATTTAAGATACAGTTTAATATAGATAACACATTCTTATGCTAAGAGCTTTGTAAAGATTGAAGATCTTCAGCGTTAGTGATGTCCATACATATATCTTTGCGAACACATTCTTGATGCGCATTTCGAGTAGCGTCTTCAAAAAGTCACTGCCTTTCGTAATTTGCATAATTGTTGCGATATTCGGGCAAAAACAAACAGATAAAAATGCATAATAAAAAACGAGCGTTGTTTACTAAAGATTCAAGCAAAGAAAGAAGACCGTAGCTATAGCTTCGACCGTGGCTGTATCTGTATCTGCATTTGTTTTGGCATCTGTCAGATAAATGTGCGAAATCTGATTAATATAAACAAATATGCGAATCCAAGTGTCAACTCCACTCATATGTTGAATGAACTGGAACTGGAACTGGTCAAAGCTTAACCAAATGCACATTCACAAGCATTCATCATTCATTCAACCGCATTCAAGTGCTATAAAGAATCTCAGGCCTAATTCGAAAATCAACTCACAGTCTCAAGATCTTTATCTTTTGCTTTGTGTAGGCGACTGCAGCTTTTTTTTCGTGCCTCTTCCTCGTACTCTTCCCTCCCCCTTTTTGTCTTTTCCACTTCCCCCTTTACCCTGCTTTTGACATGTTTATGTGGTTCTTGTTGTTCCTGGTGGCCCTCCAATGCATTCACAGTTCATTGGCTAGACTTTGTCATCGAGAGAACTTCGAGAAGAGTAACAACAATATGTGAGAATTGTAGGGAAATAATGGAGATAGAAAAAGGGGAGTGGGATAGAAAATGAGGGGTATGTAGCAAACATTCTCATCGTTAATGGCAGCGTTACATTTGCTGTTAGACACACATTTGCTGGAGTTCACGGGTGTCAACCACTTGAACACTGTGGCCCCCAAATGGGGTTCTTCATAACTTCACAGCATTCGAAGTATGCAAATAGGGAGTGTATTTCGTATAGGCACAGACCTAGAGATGAGAGTGTGTCACTCGCGAGCCTGACAAGAGATGGGAGGAAAGAAAAACCCAGGGGAATTAGACAGGACTCTGATAATGAAAACGGAACCGAACCGAACTATAAATTGAACTTTTAAAATTGTTTACCCAGCGAACCCCAATCTAAATAAATATTAAAAAAAAAAATTCGAACTATTTTTAAATACAAATTTAATTGGATTAAAAAGTTTCTTGACCAATTCCTTCGAACAAAAGAAATTGAATCAATCTTCGCTATTTTTTAATTACACTAGCCAACAGCAAAAATTTATCAGGTAAAAATTATTGGGATAATATGACAGAAAACAAATTGTTTCTTAGGTATAGTTTTTTTTTATTTTACAATTTTGCATTTATTATGGCTTTTTTCCGAGGTGAGCTTAAATATTTCATAATTTCTCAACAACGTTAAAGCCAATATTCAAATGCTTTACTTTCTGAAAGCTAAAGAATATATTGTAACTCATTCATACACATTTTTAATTTACCTCTAAAATGTTAATTTAAAAAAATTATGAATTTGTCGAGGTTTATTTTAACGATTTTTTTTACCTTAAAATTCTGAGAAAACTAGAAAAAAATTCTTACTTTTGGTTTGCTTTTATGTATTAGACTTTAAAATCGATATATTGATAGTTAAGTTATTAGGTTATATAAGACAATATCAGTTTCATTCGTAAGTTTCAGTTTGAGTTTGAGATATTTGAATTCAATTTTTATTTTTACTTTAAATTAAGTAATTCTTATTTAACAATTTTAAAGTATAAATATGGATTAATTTTGTTATAAAATTTGTTTTTGTTTTTATTTTAATTCTTTAAATTAATTTTTATAATAAGTACTAATTTAAATAAAAGTTTATCATGTATTCGAATTTGCCCGACTCTTTTTACGGAATTTTTTGGGGTTTAATTTCTTCAAACTATTTACTATTATTTGCGGTCCCTGCTTTTTTCTTTTAATTTTTGTTTTCTTTCAAGTATTTTAAGATATCGGAGGCATCCCTAGCTGTAAAAGGTTCCCCAACCTCGTAACGATATCATCATTATGACAGCTCATTTGATGGCGCACTTAACACACACACACACACATATACACACATACTCAGCTACAAATTGAAGACGGCGAATGAATCTCAGCGATTCGTCGCTCTCTCGTCTCATGTAACCATGTCTCGTGTCTCAATTTCATGCAATTAAGTTCAATTCGAGCTGGTTCTGAGCTCAGAGGGTATAAGTTGCAACTTGCAACTGGCAACTGTTGTTCGGGTGGACGCACGAGTGCAAATGCTCCACCTCCGTCTTGCACCGCCAACGCCTTCACCTTTCTCGTCCATCGTCTGCCCCTTCGTCTCTATTTCCACCTCATACTTCACATCGACATGAATTGCTTTAGCCAGCCATTGAACACAGTGCAACGGCAGCGACATCAACATCGGCTTCGGTTTCTTGTTGCAGCTTTTGCTGCCTCAAAGGCATAAAGTAAACAAACAAAAGGCAGCAGCAGCAGCGACGGCAACACCACCGTCAGTGGCAACCACCACAGATCGCACCACCAAGGGCCACTCGATGCGATCCCAATGTTCCATAAATAGAGTTGCAGCAACGCTTGGCACGTTGAAATTCCAATCGTTTGCCTTTTCTTTTTTTTTCAAACAATTGACGCGCATTTGAAGTAGCATGCCCCATCCTATACCTTTAACTCCTTGCCTCCTTCCCCGACCTCCTTTCTCCCACTCCTTTCATCATCTTCATCGATTGCTGCATCTCCTATCAAGAAATTTCATGTGAAATTTCATTCTGCTTCTTACATTTTTCTACATATTTCGTTTGAATAGAAGAAGTGCCATTCCATTCAATCCGTTGAAAATATTTTTAGTTCTCAAGTTTTCTTTTGCCGTCCGTCTCAGTAAGGCCAAAATGTTTATATTGAGTAGATAAACGTTCAACATAAAAATCACATAAATTATGCTTCAATCGAAAGATCAGATGATAATGTAAACTTTATTTTGACCGCTCTTTAATGAACTTGATGATTTATTATAATCATTACCTATCGATAAAGAAGGACTAGGAAGATTTACTGATAACCTAACTAGTTAACAGCCGGATTCAAACTTTAACCAAACTCGCAGTACATTATTCAACAAATAATATCATAAATGATGAATATTTAATGAAATACGGGATGAGTACAAACTTACATTTTTTTTTTTCAACATTTAAAAGCAGTAATGACACTTCAAAATTGTAAATTCACCACTCGAAAAAGCGCAAAATATTTTAGATTTTGCAATTTTTTAATGATGCATCTTACCGCAGAAAAATGTTTCAAGTGATTTTTCTCATCTGTATCAAAAAAAAAAAACGAAGTGGGTAGGGCAAAATGTAATTTTGTTGCCTAAAACAGCCAGATGATAAGAAACACTTTCTTTTTGAATTAAAATATTTGTCTAGCTTTGTTCCAACGTGCATTTTTTATCATTACAGGAGAATGAAATTTTCTGTAATTTAATGAATGTTATTGTTATGTTATTCAATTAAAAGGTTTCAAGTGTAGTCCAATAGTTTTACAGCTATATATTTTTATATTAAGAAAACTATCATTTTTTTTCGGTATTTTCACATATTCTATACATTTTGAGAAACTTGTGAAAAAAAATTGTAACTTTTTATCCCACTCTTATTGAAATGTTAAAATAGGCATCACAGTTTTCTGAGTTCTATATAAAGATGACTTAAAGACAACCATTTTAATTTTCTGTGCCATTAGCAAATAGTGACAGCATTTAGCGTTGATTTCCGCTCCAATTGCAGTGAAATATTACCTTATGAATCTTTTCTATTCCCCTGTCCGACCGCACACTGGTCTCCTCCCCACGCCCCCTATTGTACACGCCCCCTGCATTTAGACAATGCAAAGGAACAACAACAGTAACATGTGTAATCATTATTTGCCAGCTGCCTCAACAACAACAACAACTAGCTACAAACAACAATGAAGCAATTTTAATGACTTCTCAAACGCTGCGTTTACCAGGGGAAAGGGGGATAGACTGTCGAGAGGGGAGGCTGGCAATAGCAATTAGAAATATTAACAGAGAATGGAATGGAGAGAAAAAGAGAGTGGAAAAAAGGAAAACAAAATAATTCGCAAAATTATTTAAAGCGTTCATTTTAGTCACAAATTGCCTAAAATAAACAAAACGTATACAATTTAGTTAATCAACTTGTAGATACGCTGTTAACAGAAATGACAAGTATATTTTTTAACCAATACTAATTAGTAATAATTTTTAAAAAATTATAATCAAAATTCTATATAAAAAAATATGAAACTTTAAGATTTTCACTGGCTATATTCCACTGTTATTCACGTTTAAAGATTTCAACAGAGTACAAATCGAACGTGAGCAAATTTTTACATAAATATGTATAAATATATACTAATGAAGTACACGTTTAAAGCAATATTTACTGGATACAAATGCCATATTGTGACGTCAGCTGAATGAGTAAGTTAGGTAAGTCATAACAATAGAGTTGTGTACGTATAAAATATATGTGTAAACAAGGGGTTATATCATATACACATTTATTGATAAATTGAAAACTTAACTCTATAAATGTTATTTATCTTATCAGTTGTACTAATTGTAATTTTTGTGGTTGTTGTGTATTTGTATTTATTTGTGTTTTGGCATTGCTCCAAAAGCGTTTCAAATGACCTGGTCCGATTCGCTTTGTAATGGGCCAATACAACCCGACAGCCCCTTTAAGACAACTCAAGAAGAAGAAAAGTTAGGGAGAAAGGAGAAAAGGAGGAGGAGTAGGGCAAGAAGAGAATGACAACACGACTGAAACTTATGCTAACAACATGTCAACTACTGTTAGCTGCGGTCACGTTGTCTTGGCCCTGACTTTGGGCCCAACTCTTGGTCTTGGTCTTGGTTTTGGTTTTGGTCTTGTGTTTGGTCTTGGCCTGCGCGTGTGCACAAAATGCAGTCTGAAGAGTCAAGCAGAGTGACGGTCGACGATTTGACAGTTTGTTGGTTTGGCGGAACAGTCTGAAAATAGTCACAGCGCGGTCTACGCTCCACCCACCAAAAATGGACAGGCAAACAGAAACCGCAACGCGTTGTTGTTGTTGTTGTCGTTTTTGTTGTTGTTGCCGAACCCGGAGCGAAAGCGGACTGAGACCGCAAAAGTTGTAGTGCCAAAATGAGAACAGCTCCAAGAAATGAAAGGAAAACAAATAAGAGAAAGAGAGACAGAGAGACAGAGAGAGAGAAAAAGAAAAAAAAAATAGAAGGGAACAAAAGTTTAACTACAAAACTTTATTTACAAACTATTGGTTGCTGGTCTCTACTTACTGATCAAAATCAAAAATGATATGCCACCCAGTAAGAGGGCCTTACATTATTGATGTAAATTCAAATTTTGAATCGAGTTTTATATTGTAAAATCGAAAGCAACAAAAAGTATCTTATTCTCGATATAACAATAAATAGTACATTGATTTGCCTGCTTCAAACTTTATGAAATCTTTATGGGTCATTTATTGCGGTTCTTTTTCAGAATCTAACGACTGAGTTAGCTCCACCGAGTAGTTGTTTTTCTTTGTAAGAATTGATTTTATCAACTGATGAGCCGTCAAAAAAATTATTTTATATTATTATTACTTTACCAAGCCCATTTTTTCTGATATACAAATTTATATGGTGTGGTCCAGATTAAAAATAAACCGCTTGAAAAAATTTTCTATAGTAAGACTTTATGTTAAGCTGGACTACATATCGATCATTTACATGAAGTGTGACATATCTCAACAAATGGCATTTGGTAGAGGATACAATCAGTTGGTTACTTAGGAAAATGTTTGAATCTTTTAATGTTTATTTTTTTCAACATGGTTTTTTGGCATAACATGCTCTCCGCTTTGGTATAAGTATCGGTTAGGAAAGTTTGATTACTTAAAACCATGATCAACACTTAATAAAAAAAAGTTTAAAAACTCAATTTTCTCGGCGTATGGACCCAAAACAGTATTAAAATCCCATTTTCATGATTTGACTAATTCACAACTCTTGAAGTTTGAAATATTCCAACATATATTCATATATACCAAAAAAATAAAAATAAAAAAGATACGTTGGAGGTTAGAAAATTTTTCTATTTTCCTATTTCTTAAAAAGTGGCATACTAATTCCAAAACTAAAATAAAATAAAACTAATGATGTAAGTAATGATGTAGTTCGATTATTGGGAACCGAAATAATGGGAACCCGCTGAGTCCGATCAAATCTTTTGACTCGACTTGCTCAGTGTAATAATTGTAAATCATACTAAGAATTTATGGAAGCTTCATAGTGATCTTAGAAAATTCTCTATAGGTTAGTTCACTTTAAAAGCTGACTAATTACCTTTGATTCATTTTAATCACGACTCATTAATTGAAGCTTAATTTTTTGTACTTCAATATGCACTTTGAATTAAAAGCTTATGTCTATAAAGCTATACTAACGCTCAGAGAATAGATTGTGATTCAGAAATGTAGCTGGTTTTCAAGAAGTTATTGAAATCGTTTATTTTAATTTTAATTGATGTACTTAGGCTAGGAATTAATGATACACTCACACATGCGCTTGTGAGTCACAAATGTACCTTGATTGTATTCGTATTTGTATTCGAATTCTACAGGAAATTAATATGTCGACCTTTTTATACTTACGTTTTGGATATAAGGGTGGTCGAGACTTTGTCGTCGTTGTTGTTGTTGTTTCAATGATGTTGTTGTTGTTGTTGCCATTGAGACTGTTGATGGCATTGGCAATAACGTTATTCTCAGCTGATCCCCCTCCTCCCGACTGCTGCGTCAGAGACGGCGGCTGTGATTGCGGCAGCGGCGGCGGCTGTTGTTGTTGTTGTTGTTGTTGTATTTTCATGGGTCCGCTGCCGCCCAAGACGCCGACGCCGACGCCAACGCCGCCGCCGCTGAAAAGTCGACGCTGCGGTAGAAACGCCGTTTTGTCTGCCTTTGATACGAGTTGTTGTTATATTTATTATTATTGTTGTTGTTGTTGATGTTATTATATTTATTATTATTGTTGTTATTGTTGTGCGAAATTGGGGTCCATTTACTTGGTGCTTCAATAGTTAAATGTTTATTGTTCGTTTTGAGCGCTTATCAACGACCGAGATAAAACATAAAGGTATTTGTTAAATATGTTTGCACATATGAGAACGTTTAAGTGTGTGTGCTAGAAAGTGGGAGAAAAGGGTACAAAAAAAGAAAAACAGTGCAGAAACTGCATAAGGTTTCACCTACACACACACACACAGATGCAGATTGTATGATTGCGTCCTGCTGACACCGTTTTATTCGCCTGCAATTTGTTCAATGAGAGCAAACCGTAAACATAGCAAGCGGAAAAGAAAACAACGACTACAGCAAACTAACGGTGCTTTAGGCAGCTGTTTCGCTCACTCGCTGCAGCAGCGACTTCACCTTGACCTACACAAATACAACAAGAAATGAGTGCAGTCCAGGCTGCACGTTTACACCAACAAACACGAAAAAAAAAAAAACTTAATTAATTCACAAAAATTAAATCGAAATCGCTGTCTACACTGATTGGCTTAAACAAATTATTAAGCGTTTATATCCGTTGCACTTTGTTCTCAAATACCTTTCGACTCGGGGAACCAAAACAAAACACAACCGACCCGCGGCCAGTGTAACCGACTATTGATTGTATGAAGAAGCAAAATGCCTGCCATGGCCACCACTGTTGCCAGCTTGGCTATTTTATAGCTAGTTTTGGCCATTTTCAGAGTTCAATTGTTGCCAAAAGTTTTAAAAATTCCAATTAGCCGCAAACATGACCATTTTCAATATATATTCAGCTATGTTTTGCTATAAGTATTTCTTCTAAAATTATGAAAAAGTGCATGCCAAAATAATTTTCAGCCAGAATCAGCTGTATTTTCCACTAAAGTTGGCAGCGCTAGTAAGTGAAATAATATTTTTTTTTCGGACGTTATTAGCTCCGCTTACACTGTATTTGAATAAGAATGGCGCACTTTTCAAATATGATCTAAAAAAAGCAGAAAATAAGGATTTTCAAAAAAAATTTAAAATGCAAAATTAGATAAAAAATAAAGGTGTCGCTTCTTCACATATTTTCAGAATTAATAAAAATTTCACTTTTATCGAATAAAAACGCTGCCAGATGATCAAAGTATCGGTATTCAAGGTTGCTAGAACGTTTATAGATTCAAAGCTGCCATTTGCTTTATACGCTCTTTTCCTTGGCAATTTAATCTATTTTTAAGATTCTATTGCTCTAAAAAGTGGTCATCCATTTTTATTTTTATTTATTAACAGTTATATATCTACATTTCTTGTTGCTCGTAAAAAATATTTTCAAGATAAAGCTAAATAAATATTTAAAATAATTTTCAATATACTCAAGCAATATAGTCAGCTGTTTACAGTTCACCGCAACGCATAACCATGTGGCAACGCTGTGCAGCTATAGATATACAAAGATATATCTACATACATACAAACACACACTTTCTTTCGACATGAAGATATTGTAACACAAACACACATACACACACACACACATAATAATTACAACAAACTTTTTTATACGAAATTCAAGAAAACACAAACTTTGCTGGCAGAAACGGTTTGCAAAAACAACGTGATAAAAACGTGAATATAACAAAAGAAAATATCTGTACCCATGGGTACATGATATAAAACCCATTAATTGAAGAAAATATCCAAGCTGCAAAAAATAAATATATATAAGAGTATAAAATTGAATATGTATGTATGTATGTTTGTCTGCACACTCGCTTGGCACATATATACATAAGACAGCAACAGCTGGTCGTAATTTTGTAAACATCAAAACTCTAGAATCCCACCCCCACCCCCGACACGCCTCGTCACTCCTTGCGTTCGCCTGATATCAACAAGTATAGAATTCATTAACTATAACTAGATATATACATATGTGAGAGAGAGCGTGTGTGTGTGTGTGTGTGTTTACATATGCATTGGTATTTGCGTGAATTGGATTATCGGTTATTTGGAGGGAGCATGCTGTCGTAGTCAGCGTCTGCGTCAACGTCAGCGTCAACGTCGTCACATTGAGTAAGGGTAAGGTCTGTGATAGTCTCACGTTTGGCGATAAGCGGCCGACGCAATGTCCACGACAATCGCAGCCCCAACAACAACAGCAACGACAACAACAACAACACCGACAGCGGGAGCGGGAACAACAGTTGCTGGAGGAGAGAAGAATCTATTGCTTGGTCTCAATAAGCTACGCTCCCAGGGAAAGCTGACAGATGTGACACTCATTGTGGAAGATCATCGCTTCAAGGTGCGTACTTCTCACCCTACCAACCACCCACCCACCCACTCAGCCATCCACCCACTCACCCATCCACCAGTGCTGCCAAAATTTGAAGCGCTAAAAAAGTTAAGTTGATAAAAAAAAAAGTAGTTAGAAATAGCTAAAAACCACTGAAATTGCTTTAAATAAATTGATATGTTCCAAAGTTTTCAAAATACAATTTGTTATTTTTATATGCTTAAAAATTATATTTCTTTAACGACTTCAGCATTCCAATTGATAGATTTACAATTGATTTTTTAAGAATTTTGGCTCAATATCCACATCAGAGATATTTCGACGTAAAATGTATAGAAATTAATGTCAAATTAAAAAAAAACCCTTCTAATAAAATTTAATTGACAATTTATTTAATTTAAAAACTGGCCCTATAATAGTAATACTTATTTATAGTCATTTGCATAAGATGGCAATGGCGCAAAATAAATCGATCACTTCAATACTGAGTTAATGATGAAAAAATATTTTTTACGTCCTGTTCTATATCGTATAGTGTAAAAATGTCATGTTCATATTTTCCAAAAATATATACAGTTTTGAGAGATTTTCGGTTGATTTCGCTTTCTGTGGCAACCCTGATTCACACTTGTGAGAGTCAAAAAAAAATTATTGAATTAAAAACTTTTTAAGAGTCTGAAATAAAATGAACGATATGTATTTGACGTGCAACTCAAACTCAAAACAAGCAGCTCAGTTTAAAAACAGATTCAAAAACTAAATATCCATTTTGCCATTGTATTTTAACTAAACCCTATAATAGCATAGACGATACTCAACTATCATTAAACTCTTTTGGTACAAAACGAATTTAGCACAATCTTCTATGTTCATTTTATTTTTCAATTAATTTATTACATTACTTTATTCATATAGTTCTGATAAAATTAAATTTATTTTCTACAAAGAATATATTTAATTAGGTTTTTTTTGACTATTAGAAAATTTAATAATTAACTTTTGAAAAAACAGGAGTTTTAACTAAAATTGTTTAGTCTATGCAAATAAAAAAAATAGCTAAAATGGCAACACTGCTTCCCACTTGACCCTCCCCCTCTTTCTCACTAGAGTGTTACTTATACCCTCTCTCTCTACTTATACCCTGTTAAATTGCAGGCCCACCGCGTTGTCCTGGCTGCCAGTAGTGACTATTTTTGCGCCATGTTTGCGGACTGTGCCATGATTGAGTCGCGCAAGGAGGAGATCACATTATATGGCGTCACGGCGAGAGCCATGGGTCGGATAATACTCTATATATACACATCGCTGCTGGACTTGAATGTGGACAATGTGGAGGAGACGCTGGCAGCGGCCACTCATGTCCAGGTCAAGGAGGTCATCGAGCGTTGTACCGTCTTTCTGGAGCAAAAGATTAGCATGGACAACTGCCTGGCCATAGCGAGTATGGCTGAGATTTATGGCCAATTGGCGTTGGCCGAGCGCGCCTATCGTTATATCTGTGCACACTTTAAGGAGTTTGCGGACAGCGGAGATTTCAAGGATGTGAAGCTGGAGCAGCTACACTTCATACTGTCCAGCAATTATCCGATTGATGTCAGTGAACTGGAGCTGCTGCGTCTACTGTGCAGCTATGGACTCGACCAGCAGCTGGACGAGAGCGCATTGCGGGAACTCTTGCGTCTAATTAAATGGCAATATATTGGATACGATGAGCTCAAGTCACTGCGGCAACTGCTCAACTACTCGCCGGTCGAGAAGTATCTGGCCAAGTTGCCGGAGAGCGGTCAGGAGTCCAACTCTGAGGCGCTCGAGCTGTGCCTGCAGGGACACGAACTGGAACAGGGACCCACAAATATGCGCGGCATGGAACTGAGTCTGCTCAAAATTGGCGGATTCGAGTGGAAGGGTCTAACCAATGAGATTATGTGCTTTTCGCCCACTAAAATGAAGTGGTATGAATTGACTTCCATACCGCACATTGATCAGTGTAAGTCCTTCATTACCTCTAATCTTCTCCAGTGCATCCTTCAATTTGTTTTGTTTATATCTCTTTGCTAGGCAATTTTGGCACCGCCGTTCTCAACAACGAACTCTTCATTGTGGGCGGCGCCTACGATGTCTGCCTCAAGGAGTATATCCATCCATTTGGATTTCGTTACTGCCCGCTGCGCGACTCCTGGGTGACCATTGCACCCATTCAGTTGGATCGCTGCCGCTTCTCTCTCAATGCTGTGGGCAAACAGCATCTATATGCCGTTGGCGGCATTGTCGAGCACGACGACAACTCCGAGGAGGCACTGCGTCGCATGTCCAATGTCGAGCGTTACGATATTGTCAGCAACACATGGACCTATATGCCCAGCCTGCAGGAGAATCGAAGTCAGCATGCTGGCGTCGTTGTTGGCGACAAGCTCTACATTTCAGGTAAATAAAGTAGTAGTTTGGAGTTTAAAATGAAGTTCAAATAGAACACAATTAGCTCGTTAAATTGAACAATTTTAAACAATATATTCTGTATAAATAGGATCCAAAAATTTTCATTTAAAATCTTATTTTTGATGATTAATTATTGAATTTGAATTTTAATTTAAGAGAATCATAGAAAAACTCTTATTTTCAACTTTTATTAAAAATATTAAGAATATAAAAATAACAATCTATCAATAAATACATAAAAAAATTCCAGCTAACCCAAAAGTAATAGAAAAAAATACAATTATATTAAAATTTCACAAAAAAACTGGAATAAACTTTTATTTATTTGTGGTACTTTTTATATTTTTTGTTTGTTTATTGTCAGTTATTTAAATTAAATTTTTGGAATAAAGATAAGTTATTTCTAAATGAATATATAAATTTAATTATTTCATAACTCCTTTATTCAGATTAAAAAATAATAGTTACTTTAAAACTTGTTGATTAAACAAAAAGGATTTTTTATCATATATTTTTTTTTTTTTTGTTTAATATATTCTCGAAAATTTTTCAACTGTCATATATCTTATATTATTTCGCTTCAGGTGGCATTCATTTGGCCAACATATTGTCCAGCATGTGGTGCTTTGATACCAAGAGCGAACGTTGGCTGGAACTGGCGCCGATGCCAACGCCGTGCTGTGACCATGTTTTGGTGGCCATCGACAATCGAATCTATGCCTGCGGCGGCTGGCATGAAACGCTTAGGGAATCTCGTGTTCTGGTGGAGCACATCTTTGCGTATGACATCAAGAGCAATACGTGGAGCGTCGAAACGAAAATACCAGCGCCAAAATTCTATTCAGGCGTCACATCAATGCGTCGTACCATCTTTTTTGTCGGCGGACTGGACTCCACCGAGTCCATTGATCGTGCCAGCTCGGAGACAATGGCCTATGATCTGGACACTGGCGATTGGTGGCATCGAAAGGACTCTTGGGATACGCCCAACGATGTCTGGGAATCAACATGTGCCGCCATCTATGTGCCCAGCTTTGACTCCTAGACGACAATAACACACAATGGGCTTCCTTCTCATCCATAAACGAATTTAAGCAAAATTTTGATATGATCAAATTTTAATCATTAATCATAGAATGAGAGCAAACATACGTCCTTCCCATACAATGCTTGTAATTACCCTAAATGTGCTGTCCCATGTTATTACTGTACAGTGAATAAATGTGCCAAGCAGGGCCAACAAGAAATTTGTTAATAGCAGGTCAACGTTCGAATATGTAACTATTTGTAGAAAGTAAACAACGATTTAAATAAATAATTTTGTTACTAAACGATTTCAAAAGATCTTGTTTACATTTGAGTTTGAAGGTGGAGAAAAAGTATCGGATGGATCTCCGTAGGGCATGCCGAAGACAAAATGCCCTTCTTGCAGATGGTTAAGATTGATAAAAATTCTTTTAATTCTTATAATTTCAAGATTCAATAAAAAATAGAATTTGGTTATAGTGAACATTTTTGATCAGTCCGATTTAAATTTCTAGCAAATTTATGAAGAATAGAAAAATATAGAGAAGATAAACTGAACAATGTATTTGGTATTCCAATGACTGCTATATTAAAGTAATAATTTCCAGATAGATATCTATACTTGGTTTAATTCAAAATTCAGCTTGTCAGTCTGATCAAAATTATTTATATGTATATAGTTAATGGGGTCGAACACATTTTATGAGAAAATACCCCCTGTAATGAATAAAAAAATTGCGCATTTGAATTTGATTTTTGATGGGGTTTGCCATCATGGTCGGGCGGTTTTAGTGCTCAAACCGATACGGCGGATACTTTATATATTTTTGGTAAACGTCTTTTTGTCACATAGATACAAATGTGTGTGTGTGTGTGTGTATGCGCATGTGTATATGTATGTATATAATGGCCACATACATTACTCAACTAATATATATATGTATATTGTATGTATGTATGTGTATGGTAAATACTTAAATCTTAAGTGTCAAGTGTCAGAATGCTTACAAGGTACACAGAAACGAGCAACATTGGCTAAAACTAAACGACGCTAAAACAACAGATCCAATCTTAAATCTAAAGGCTATATAACTATAAATAAAATTCAACTTAAACGAATACAAATTTAAGAATTACAAATTAAAATAGAGTTACACAAATACATAGATGGAAGTACACAGCTATTGGTTACAAAAATTCAGAGCCACTATTCAGATCGGATTGAATCGGTTCAGATGGGAGCTACGTATTATGATGGGGTGCAATGACAACCCATCCATCGTTCTCCACAATGTCGCTGCCAGTCAACTCTTGGCTGTTGCTGTTGTTGCTGCCGCTGTTCATATTGCTGCTGCTGCTGTTGGCAACAGGTTGCTGCAGTCGTGTGTGAATGTTTGCCTGACGAGATGCCGGCAGCTTTTCCCATTGCTGCTGCAGATTATTGTACAGACTTTGCAGGCCCTCCTGCACAGAAGAGATGATGATAAATGGATGGATTACATTTAGTTTATAGCAATTAATTAAATAAGCTAAGTATGTTACCCTATCTTTGATTTTACGCAAGAGATCCTGTTTCTCTTCGCGCTCGATTCGATCCATTTGTAGAATGAGTTTCTCCTTAAAGTCCAGCGCATAATACAGGTTCGTGTCCACGCTGAGATACTCCTTGGCCATATGGCGATGATCACGATAGATCGCCTGCGATTCGGCATTGTTCGGTATGGGCGGCTCCGGCTGCAATTCGGAATCTAAAATATCCGCTAACGATTGCTCCGTGCAACCACAGCCGGCATCTACATCCGCATCACCATCTAGATCCAAATCTAAATCCACTTTCGCATCGACGCAATCATTCTTATCGTTTGCAATTGCATTGGGGGCGTGGCTAAGCAGTCCATCTGTATTGTTATCGTTGTTATTACTGTTATTATTGTGGTTATTATTGTTATTGTTGTTGTTTGTGAGGTCTGTGGTGGTGTTGCTGGTCACGATCACCGGCTTCGTATCCGTCACTGTCAGCCTTTCCCGGCCATCGCTTTTAGCTAATAAAAAATTGAAAGTGCAACTTATTATTTAAATATATATCTATATAAATCAAGTGAATATCTGTATTCATAAGTGGGTATTAAAAAAACATGTACAAATTTCTTTTCAGTTTTCCTCTGTCGTTACCGACATTTTGAAGTCGTTTAAACAATTACATTCGTAAGTAATTGTCGCTTAAGTTATCATACATGTTAATGTTGAGCTATCACTTATTATATTTCTTTCATTGAACATCAATTTAAAGTTTATCCGAAGAATTTAAAATTCACATTCAAATTTAATGCAGTTATCGGGTGAGTATTACAACTTGATCAAATAAAATGTGAAATATATTTAAACAATTTTGAAGTATACAGTTATTCAAATGATGTTTTTTTCTTCAAGAAAATGATGTTAAGTACTCTGTCTAAAACTGAATGTATTTGTCAAATTCTACTACAAAAATACTAAATTTTGTCTGCCTATTTCATATTTTTTTGTGAGTTCTCACAAATAACGTAAGAAAACTTGGATAAAAATTCTACTCAAGAAACGTATATAAATTTACAGTTTCATATATCATCAGTTTGTTTTACTTTTGTATGGAATCTCAAAATTCTTATTAATTTAAATTCCATTTTTCAGAAGAGACCTTTTAAAATTATTAAATTTGTAACATTTATGTTGAGATTAAAACATAAACCGAAAGCTGCGCAGATGAGTTATAAAAAAAATTACGTGTTTCCCCTAAAGGATAGAACTTTTCAAAATTCCGTTGTTTACTGCGATAAATTCAGCTTCCTGCCTAATAAATCAATCGAGACAGTCAGTGAGTCAGTGGGTCATTCAGCGTAAAAAGTTGTATACACAGTGAAGATATATTAGATGGAAAAAAAATATGTATGTACAATATATAACGTACTATAGATGATCCAGCAACTGTGCAGATCGCTCGTCTGCTTTGTGGTAATCAAAGCCTGTGTATCGCACATGTTGATCGAATAAAGTATTGGATGATCTTTGATTTCACTTGCGATGAAACTATCGTTGTCCGAGCTTTATATGCTCATCGAGATCATTATCGTAGGGGGATAGTGTAATTGTACAGTGTGTACACAGTATAATGCACACCACAATGAGTATTCGATAATATATTTTAATTTAAAGAGAGAATGAAAATCCTTTACTTTGAATAGCGATGAGTGTGTTCGTTGTGATGACGTGTTTTCCACACTGAATCGATTGTTGCTTTTCTTCTTTTGGGAAAAAATTGGAAAAACAAACTATAAACACACACAAAAATATTCTCGCTTATTTTCTCTTCTTCTCTCTCTCTCTTTCTTTGGCTACTTTTTTGTGGGCCAATGTTTATTTGGGATTTAGCTTGGGCGCTTTTCTTGTTAATTTCACAGTACAAATTACAACGTTTTTATACATATACTTATGTATTTTCATTGATTGTTTAGGTTGTCATTATCTGTTTTGAATTGCATTCGCAACGATTAAAATTTGAAATTGGGCGGGACAGGGGCGAAGACGGGGAATAACAATGATGACGATAACGAACTTTCACGCGATGCGTTTTTCGGGAATTGCAGTAACATCGCGGCACTCAATACGGCACGGCGCTCAAATGTAGACTGAGCGTATGGGGATGACCGTGCTGCTGTCGAAGAACCGTATCCGCTTCGACTGCTCGGGAAAATCAAAAAGAGCAAGAGGAAGCAACGCACGAGCAGAACAGACAGGAGAGTCACCACAATGGACCAACATCTGTATTTTATACACATATTCAAATACAGCTATTCAAATAATTGTTTTGACAAAGAATTAAATTTACATATTACAAAATTTAAAAAAATTATTGTTTTCTTTTTTTAAATTTTACTAGCTCTTATTTTAAATTTTAGCTTAAAACACTTTTCAATTGATAATGAAATCATTATTTTGAAAAAGATACATTAACCAAGTAGGCAAAATTTTTAATTAATAATTTTGAAGATTAAAAAATATTAAAAAACTGGAAAATGGTTTTTAATATAATTATGTTTTTCACTTTATAAAATTGATTTGATCGAAAGACTGCTAGAACTGCTTGCTCAGTGAGAGTTACAGCTATGACTTTAACTATTTTGTTAATATTTAAATTATTATAATATAATAATCAAAATTATAATCAAATATTTTCTATAATAAATACATTTATCTAAAAATCATGAACACCAAGCCTAGGACAAAGGACATCTTGAGGGTTGAAATATAATTTTAATATTAAATATTTGCATTTATTATCATGTCAAATCAATTACTTGGCTAACTATATATAAATATGTATGTATGTGTACATATATTTATATAGAAGAGCTGTTCCTTCATTCGAGACTTAACACATTCATCGAGCATTTGCCGATCATTCGATGAATAATGCGCCTGGCATGCGGTTGGGAAATCTCCCCTGCGAACAATTTGCCAACATGGCATGGCATGTCTGCCCTCTTGGGTGGGAAAGTGTACTCGTAGCTATTTACTTTTTTGGCCAAGATTGCCGAGTGACTAGGTCGTTGATGTCGATGCAAAGACATCAGCAAAGACATCGACAAGATCAACACATGCCACATGCTGCATGCGACACTGTCTGTCTGCCCCAAAAGAGCTCAACGAAATAAATTTCTATCATATTTACTCGTGATTTCGTCCCCGTGCCCATTAAATGAAATGTTCGCTCTTCAAGAGTCTCTATATAGATACACACATATTTAAGTATACATATAGCTGTGTATATATATATATATATGTATCGGTATCTGTGCTCATATACATGTGTACTATATGTACGAAATCAAAATAAAAGTGAGATTATTGCCGAATGACTCATTTGGTCAATTCGACTTTTAAGAGAGAGAATAGGGGCCAGGGGTACAGGGGGGGTCAGGGGGAAGACAGACTGTCGGCCTCGTCATGTGTGCGTTTTGTTTAGTGTGTGCTGCCTATGCCATTAGTTGATTTTCATTTGATTTCGCTGTTGTTGCTGTTCTGTCTTAATGTTTATGTTGCTGGTGACGGTGCATGTCATGCCTATAAATCTGACGAAAATTGCCAGCCAACCAACTAGCCAGCTAGCCAACCCGTCAGCCATCTATTGAGCCAGCCAGGCGATCTTCATAATACGATAATTGTGCACAGCGCAATGTGCAACTATGAGTGAATATACACTTTGTTCTAATGGATATAGCCAATGCTTGATGAGTTTTGTCCAAATGCTATTAAAATTTGATTGTCTTAAGAAAAAATTCAATTAATAATTACTTTAGCTGACTAGCAGTTGATGCTGATCAAGCATGTATTTTATATATTTTATGGCGTCTTCAAAGTCTGACCCATGACCCATTCAAATGGGCGAGAAATAAAAAAAATTGTACACAATGTATATTTATTTTTGCAAGTATTTCGTTTTTGTAAACTTGCTCGATATCGTCATATCTATTTAAATGTTCAGTTAGAATTTCAAAGACACTACGGAACAGTTTTTAAAAGAAAAAACACCTTTCGTTAACTTTAAAATACTTTAGAGGAACCTTAGAAATTTTTCGGCTGGCAAAGCCGCAAATAATACCAATTAAAAATTCAGTTCTCAAATATTATCAAAATTAAATAATTGTCTGCAGTATATATTAGAAATTTTCAAGACATAAAAATTTAGAATTTCAAAGGACCCTTTTGTAGTTTCCTTACATTTCCTAAATATGAACATTGTGGTTGCTTAAACCTTAAACAATTCGAAATTTCACAGCAATTAGAAAGGCGACTATCAGTTTTATATTCAATTTTTAAATAAAGAAAACAAAAATTTGAATTCAAATTTGCAAGTTATAAAGTAAGTTTCTAATAACATTTTAAACATCAAATTTTCACATTTAAAAAACTAATAGATTACTTTCTTTAAATCGATTCAATAAGTTTAACTCAATTGAAAGTAAATCTTCTGAATAGCGTATGAAATATTACTTATTCTTACGATTTAGTATAGCACAGAGAATGCAACTTTCTACATTTCGAGCGGCCACTGTACTTAATTTATGTATTCTTCATCCATCTTCAAAAAATCAAAACGAAGGGATATAAAATAATCTGTTGTTTAATCTTGAAACTATTGCCAGCAGTTTTCAAAACAAAATTGAATTTAGCAGCTCGTAAAAGTGTCCTACATTTTGACAAATGACAATTTTTAATTTGTTGCCATCAACGGCAAGAATGTAGCCAAGAGATCATCATCAGGACAGATCATCAAGCATGTCAGAGTGTCATCTGTGGTCTCTGGTCAACGTGGGGCATATTCAATTGGCAAAAGTGCCATTGTTCAAAATGCACTTTCGTTGCAAGCGAATTCACAAATGCATGAGCGCATCGCAATATTTATAACGCTGGCAATTCGCTGCCTGAGACATTGGCAATTGAAAAATGTTCTGAAATACTTTTGCATTATAAAAATACGAAGAAAAAAAAACAACGCAGCGACTAATTAACCAAAAATCGAGCAATTAAACAGCGACAAAATACTCGAGATAGAGTGAGAGAGCAAGCGCATTGTTTACATACGATTAAGTGTTGGTCGGCTTTTGTTGTTGTTGTTGTTGTTGCTGGTGGTGGTGCGTCATGCTGTCGACCCCAACAGCTGCCACATTGTAGACGTAACTCAAGAGAAAAACAAAAAGCTGACAATGCGCCCAGCTATTTGCAACAACAATGAGAATGTGAACGAGAACGAGAACAACGACAACTATTTACATGCCACAATCGTGCTCGTCCAAAAGAGTGTGATAATATGCGTGTGATTCACGCGCATAGACAACCAGACGACGACATCGATGCCGCCAACAGTTGTGATCAGGAACTCACCATGCAAACTGCTGCTGCTGCTCTCGCTGCGATTCGAATCGAAGCCATTCTGCAAGAGAGATAGAGAGAGAAAAAGTTAAATAAATCTATTATGATTTAAGTACAGGATATTGTCTATGACGCACCGCTTCAACATCCAGGGTAAGCACTTCCATCGGTTTGTTGGCATGTTGTATCATTCCATTGCGTATGGTTTCCAAACGTTTGGACGCCTCGGCCGATGATTTTAAATTGAAACTAGCATTTTGACTCTCGCTGCTATCCTCCTCGGGTATGGCATCCCAGCGATTGCTGCTGCTCACGCGGAACAGTCCATTATTGTCAAGTTGGCCCGAATTGGTGGGCGTTCTTTCAGATGAGGTATTTTCGGTGTTACTGGAGCCAGTCCCAGTCCCAGTCCCGGTTCCAGTTCCAGTTCCAGTGCCAATCTCAGTCGCAGTTCCACGCACATTTGTCGGTGTCAACTGTGTGGATGCAGGGCTCATGTCACTGGAACTGTGACTAAAGCTGTCATATTGCGCGGCCACCGTGCCGTCGCTCTCTTTGGTCACAATCTGCAATAATCGAACATTCAATTAATTGTTAAGATAAGCCAATCATTTGAATAACTCACTTGTTGGTTAACAAACGAATATTCTAGCGCCTTGTCAGCGCCCACATAGTCTTTGATAATCTCATTCATCTTGCCCACAATATACTGCATAGAGGGTCGATCCTCGGGCGCCGTTTTCCAGCAGGCTGTCATCAGTTGCTCAATATGCTTGGGGCAATTATCCAGCAGCGGCGGTCGTTCACCTGCATCACAGACACAAACCACAGATTAAATAAAAAACTTATTCAAGTGAGTTGCACAAATCTCTAGACATATCCATGACAATTTTCTTTTTGAAACGAATAATATCAAGGTCAAATTATACTTTAAATAGTATTCATATTACATGATCCAAAAGAAATAAGCATAATCTAGAAATGTCATTGTCATATTTTATACAATAAATTAATACATTACAAATTTAAATTGAATTAAAACATTGGCTTCTTAGTTTTAGGCTAATTACTTGGATAGAGATTTGTAGATCACTCACCTTTGTATATCTTCCACTGTATGGTGTAGGCATTGTCAATATCCTTAAAGGGCTGCTTCCTCGACAACACCTCCCAAAGCACAATGGCCCAGCTGAAGATGTCGCACTTCTCTGTGTATTTCGAACCCTCAAACACCTGTTTGATAATCATTAATATATTATAGTTGAAGCTCTGATTAGTATTGCTTTAATGCTTCCATCTGTTTTCTGAGTTCTATAAACTTAACAAAGTTCAAAGAATTCGCTTCCATTATCTCAACAAAATTAAATGTGACTTGCAAACTACAGTTTAGTTTGAATAAAGTGAATCGGGTAACTATGGAAAATATAGTGCTCATGAAAATTCCCCACCAGCAATATGGTGGTAGTGAAATTCAAAATTAATAATTTTGTAGTAGTACCAAATTCTTTTACGAATTTTAGATTTGGATAAAAATTAAGCTTTTTATTAAAAAGTAACTCTAAATTGAAGTTAGGTTTGTTTCGATAAAATACGAAAATATGTAGAATGTATGCATGTACAAATCAGTTAATATATTCTTGTTTTATAGATTTAATTTTCGTTTTTTTTTAAATTGAATTGCTGTACCGAAACGTATCGGAACCGAAAATAAAACACCAAAATAGAACCGTTTATCCAAATAGTTGTTTCGGGATGATTCCCTGCCTATAAATAACTAATATGATAAGCTAGCATTTAATAAAGCGCTGCTTAATTTAAACCTTGAATTATTACTGCCGTTAAGTAGGGATATAATTGCCTTAATTTAGGTGTCTACTTAGTCGAGTGTCCACTGCACAGGAGTTACTTTAATAAGTTGTACTAACAAATTTAAATACTGAATATCTTTTGATAGATTCACTACTTTTGAAGCTCACCTCGGGCGCCATCCATGCAGCACTGCCACGATTATTTGTCATCATGGTGGACTTGTCAGCCACAGTGCCAAAGTCACAGATCTTCAGATTGCGTCCCTTGTTGGTCAAGAGCAGATTGAGCGGCTTCAGATCGCGATGTATCAACGGCTTTGGAGCCATTCCATGCAGGTAGGCGACACCCTTAAAAACATATAATAATTCATTAATTAATATCTGAAATGCTCAGTTTTAGATAAGAATTGTTTGGGGATTGTGTAGCCACCTCGGCACATTGGCGTGCCCAACTCATCGCATGGGCCAAGCTGTAGGCGGGTTTCACTTTGCCATGCAGAAAATTGTGCAAGGATCCACCCTCGGCGTATTCCATGATTAGATATGTGGCCTGTTGATACGACGAGATGCCGTGCAATGCAATAATATTTGGGTGTTTAACTCGCGACAGTTGCTTGACCTCCTTCTCGATGTCCTTCTGCTCGGCGCTGGCAAAGAACTCCTTGACGGCAACCAGCTGATTACGCCACATTGCTTTGCAGACAACACCATATGATCCATGGCCGACTTTCTGTGTGAACAACAAACAAAGGCAAAGGGGGCACGAGTTGTAATTGCTGATATAGCTCATATTCCATTGGCGTAACATAACACTTACCTCGGCCAGCGAAATCTCGCTAAAGTCCACATAGGCAGCTTGCAGTGCATCTTGCGATGCGGCGGCCATTGCCTGCTCCTAACGTTCAGTTGTTGTTGTTGTTGTTCCCGTTTGATGCTGTGCGTGTGTGGGTGTGATGTGTATGTGCCTGTGTGTGTGTGTGTCAGTGTGTGTGTGTGTGTCGGTGTCTGAGTGTGTGTGTGTATGTAATATCCTGGTCTCACTGCACAGGCATTGAGATTGATCCGCGTGTTATTGTTGTTGGCCTGGGCTTGTTTTGCAGCCTGCTTTGCTTATATCGACCAGCAATGAATCGCTGCAAATGCGAACGCTGCGCACATCTTCCAAACGGCTAACTGCGGCACTTGGCGTTGACCTCAACTCTACCATTGGCAGCCAGACCAAATATCATCCACTTTAGTATTTGATTTCGTTCTTCAATTGCGCCTCATCAATTTTACCAACAATTATTTCTCATTTCCTTTTTCGTTTTTAGCCTGTTCGTTTGTCGCAGTCTGGCTAGTGGTGGCAGCCTGTAAGATAATCATCGGACCTATCGATATTAACGATGAAATGCTCTTACCTATCGTATTATATCGCTACCATTGCCAAATTGTTCGCGTATAAAACAATTCAAAGTCTACATACAGCATGTTGTTGGCATAGTTGAACATCACAATAAAAAACAATTTTTATTGTAGTATGTAGTTATAGCTAATAAAATTCAATACAATTTAATATTTTTGTTTTTATTTGAATACTACATTTTTTTTTTTGTTGAAACTATCAAAATTCTTTACCAAACTACCGAACTTACTATTTAAATAAAAATAAAAAATATATATATTTGTGTATTTTGAACTATCGATTCTCCTAATTACTATACATATATGTATAAATAGCTTGTAAAAATCAATACAATTGCATTTCTTGGTTTTATTTGAATACTACATTTTTCATATGATATCATTAAGACTCATTACCAAACTACCAGACTTATTATTTAAATAAATATAAAAAATATATTTATTTGCATATTTTTATCTATCGATTGTGTTAATTGCTCCCTTCACTATGCGATTGCTAATCGCTTTGCTATAGGGTATCGGCAACATCGATTCGAGCTCAAATATCGTATGCAAAGACTTATCGCCGCTGTTCAATATCGATGTGCTTAATATATCGATATATTTATCCATCCCTAGCTCATACGTTCAAGCGCTCGCTCGCCAAGCGGATGCAATTTCGGACAAAAAGAAAAGCAAGAATTAATTTGTTATTTTTTTTTTACGCTCGCATCACACTTAACAAATGCAAACAAATAAGTTAACAGTGCTTAAACATACATACACACACACAAATTTGTGATAACAAAAATCGAATGCATCACAATTACAACAAGTGTGCCGCGTGAATCGGAATCGTGAATTGTTTTTTGTGCGTGTGTGAAATTTGCTGGTAGTAATAAAAGAGGCAAGAAAGAAAAAAGTGCGTCTAAATATATGAAGAGAAAAATTGTGATGGTTGTGGGGGGTGGTTTGCGGGGAGGGGCAAGGGCAGGGGCAAACAGCAGTAGCCAAGTAGCCAGTAGCAGCAGCATTTGCTCACAATTTTGCCAAAGTGTTGGAGGCGACGCCGCCAATTAATGCCCGTCGCCGCAGTCGCAGTCGCAGCCATTGATGCCGACGCCAGTGTCACCGCAGCAATAACAACAACAACGACAACAACAAGAAGAAGAGCAGCAACAACAACAATAACAACAACAACAAACGCTGCAACGTGAAAGAAATGAAATGTCAAAGTTTTGCAAAGTTTGCATATTGAAAAGACGCGCATTAAATTATAATTTTATTTCGTTTTTTTTTTTTTGTAATTTTTGTTATTGTTTTTGGTACATTTTTTAATTATTTTTTTGGTTCTTTCTCTTGTGCTTTTCATTGAAAATGAACAAGTTGAAGCAAAATACATACAAAGTTACCAAAGCATACAATACAAAAGAAGAAGAAGAAACTGCTGCGGCTGTTGTTGTTGTTGTTGTTGTTCTGCTGCTGTGACGGCGTAGGAGCACAGAGAGTCAATCTCATCATCATTATCATCAACATCAACTTCATCATCATTATCATTCGTAGTCTCCATCTCCTCCACATTCTCTTCTTTGTTTAGGATGTGTGCGTGTGTTTTTATGCGTGCGCGGTGCGCCACATGAGGAAGAGGAAGCGCTACCAAAATTATTCTGCCTCACTCTCTCACTCTCTTTCCGTCTCTCTTAATGTATGTGTGTGTGTGTGTGTGTGTTTCATTTGCCTGCTACTGCAACTGGCTAAAAGTTTGTTTGTGGCGCGTTTTTAGCACTAATCTTAATCTAGTTATCGGCTTCTTAACGCTTTTTTAAAGGCAATCCACAACAACATCCACAAGCAAGCAGCCAGTCTACAACAACAACAACAACAACAACAACAACTGGCTCCACAATCGCACTCTGTGCATATATATGTATATGTATATGTGTATACATGCATCTCTGGATGTGTAGATGTGTGAATTTGTATCGGTTTTAACTCGATTCGAAGTTTCGAACGCACAATTGAAGCCGACGTTGCTCTGTTTTTGGTTGGTAAGTCTGTTTTTGAAATTATTTAGATTTTATGTTTATTTGTGCACTATTTAAATGTATTTTTGTGTTTGTGTAATTATAAACAAACTGAAAAAAAAGAAACAAATGATGTACTCTCCACACTTCACCCCTTTGCCCACTCTACTGATCTTGAGCTATTTCTGCATTCTTTTTGTTGTCATTGTTGTTGTTGTTGCTGTTGCTGTTGCTGTTTGGCGTTTGGTGTTTGTGTCTTACGTACACATTTCCCGTTGTACTTATGTATGTAATGAACAGCGAAAGTTGTCTTCCTGCTTTTTACCATCGTTCCATCGCTTCCAATCGTCCGTCCTCTTTTCAAGCTTTGGCCTCGCTCACGCTCTTAACTCTTGGCTCGCAGCTTAAGCTCACAATTCCTGTTAGCAAGGGCATATGCAAATTGGATATTTGCGACCTTCTGCTCTCACTCTCTCCGTCTCTCGCTTGCTCCCTCTTGCACTCTCTTGCTCTCAGCCTGTTGTTTTGTGGAGATCATCTACTCATGGCATCCACACTTTGCATCCTACCAGAAGTCTCTCTTCCTCTCTTTAACTTACAAGTTCCAATTTTTTTAATTTCTTTTCATTAAGAGGTCTCCTTTTAGTTATCTTATTAAGTTTTTCCATGAACTTCACTTCATTAATTAAAAAAAAAAAAAAAAAGAACAACAACAAAAAAACTCGCTAAACAAGCTAATATAAAGGCAAAACATATTTTAAACAAATTAAATAACATTAACTGATAAACAGAAATGTACAATGACAGCAAATAAAAGAAAGATAATATTACTGGGTCATAAACCAATATTATATACTTTTTTTTACCAGACGGAATAAATAAACAAAATGTGCACCATTGTATTCTGACGGATCTCGATCTCTCACAGAGTTCACGGAACTCCATTACCAAGTCATTTAGTCACAAATAACAATGCCATGAAAATGTCCCTTCTCTTTTCATGCTTCTGCATACATTCAGTTCATAATTAGAAGTTCGGAATGTAACCCGAACGAATTAAATGGATATAATAATAAAGACCCTGAGAGTTATTAAAATACTACAACGATGAAAAATAATTTTATTTTATTTGCTTTAGTCCAATTCTTTTTTCGCTCTCTTAATTTCTGCATGGGCACAATGTCCCTTTCATGTGTACATATGTATGTAAATCGGAATGTGTGTACATATGCTCTCCTGTTGCTGTTGGGTGCAGTAATTGTCAGTGTATTTATTTCCTAAGCCGAGCGCCTTGAACCCTCGCTACATAAAAACATGTAAGAACGCTGCAGTGAAGTGGGCTCGACTTCAAGAGACCTTGTAGTCAGGCTCAATTTAATCTTAAAGTATAAAGTGTTCACATATCGACTTGTCGGCTGATGTTGATGCAGTTGTATTGGATTAATTTTTCAAGACTTATCCACTATATTTCCAAGGATCGCAATAAAATATCAGTTTCATGGGAAAATCTAATTTGTAATTAGATTAATATATATATTTTTAAATAGTAATTTATTTTAGTTTTTTATAAAGCTGTTTGTTATAAAAACAAAAATTTTTGTGGGAGTTGCTTTCAAAATGTGGTTCACTATTCGATTGTTCTAAATACATAGTAAACAATTATCTTAATTTAGGTGTGTACAATTTCACAATATCGGATGCTCACTATATGCAGACTAGACTGTATAATATAGTATCGGAGATACATATGTTTTTATAGGATGCTGCTGTTAATTAAATGGACCCAGCGTAATTTTTTAAGTACAGGGTTTAAAAAACACAAACAAACCAGAGATATAAAATAAAAACATACAAAAATATTGTAATGAAAAGAAGGTTACTCAAGCAACTAGCCAAGTTCGTTCATTGGTTGTTGTTTTGTTGGCTGGTTTCCATTCGATCTTTCGTCCGTTGGCCGTGTTTTTGGTTGTTGTTGTTGTTGGACTTTAAGGCTTTGTTGTTGTTGCGGCCTGGTCGTTCCGTTCCGTTCGGTCCGTTCGCTCCGTTTGGTTCATCGTTGATTCCATCAAAAGGCGAAGACAGTTCCCAGGCCCGTTAACCCAAACCGTATGTACGGCAGTACATAGCTGCCTTCAAGGTTTTATGTAATTGTTAATTTTATTTGGTTGCCGTCGGTTTTCATTTTCGTTTATTATACCCTGTAACCATAAAATGACCACATAGGGTATAGTATCAATTCTAGAATGACATTAGCTTATGTCTGTTTAAGATATACAAATTAAGGAATCGAAAGTATCTTTACATTGAATTGCAAACTTTCATAAAGGGTATTTCGCTATTCGATCATTTTTGCCTCATGTATTCTTAGTTGTTTTTTTTTTTGTTTTTCTTCATTTGTGCTTCTTGCGTGTTGTGCTGGTCGAAGCCCGAAGAAAAACAATAACAACAGTAACAACAACAAACAGAAAAGAAGGTGATTTCTTACAATCGTGATTTAGCCACATTCATTGTTGCTGTGTTGCTCTTGTTGTTTGTTGTTTGTTGTTGCTGGCAGTGTCCGTCTGTATTTTCTGACAGTTGATGCCGTTATTATTAAGTATTAGCCCGCTACATTCGGACCATTGTTGCAATAATTGTAATTCTTTGCTCATTATGCGTAATTATCTATTGACTTTTGCTACAGTACGGGCAGACCCCGATATGTATGCCAACCAACCGAAAGTATTTTCTAGAGATGTGGGCGTTAGCCAATTTTCTCTTGAATGCTGTTATAAATAAAAGCTAAACAAAGTGCAAATAATAATAATAATAAAATGCGATTCAACAGAGCACAGAGAGATGTCATCTTTTTACCGGTTGTGCAGTCAGAACTTGTCTTCGGTTCAGTAAAAATTACTCACTTCTATTGCTATTGTTTTTTGTGATGTTTTTATTATTGTTTTATTTGCTGGCCATTTGTCAACTGTCCGCAAATCGCGTGAAATTTACAACGTTATACAATTTAAATACTAAAGTTGACAATTTGTTAGTTGTTGTTGATGTTTGTGTTGCTCGCTGTTGTTGTTGTTGTCATTATTGCATGACTGAATAATACGATAAAGGTATGATGACATAACCTCGTATGCGCTTTATGCCACAAGAAAACATACACAAACAAAAAAAAAACAAAAAAAAACAAATAGCGAAACAGCAAAATAATAATATACATGTGTATTTTTCTCTCTCCCTCTCTCTCTCTCTTTCTCTCACTATGTGCAATTAGGCTTAGGCGCCGATAAAAAGTATTACGATATAACGCGAAAAAATGTGAAATATTTTATATCACTTTTTTCTCTCTGTAAATTTGTTGTGTTAGCTGGCAAAGTGCTGTTACTTATTACTGTTGTTGTTGTTGGGACATTTCCGGCGCTCGTCAGTTGCCTGAATAAGTGTGTGTGTGTGTGTGTGTGTGTGTGTGTGTGTGTGTGTGTGTGAGGTACTCTCCCAATAGCTGCGATTGTTTTTTTTCCAAGCACTTGTCGTGTCTTGCACTTGACGCAGTTCCGTTAGAGCAACTAGTTAACCAAAGTTTGTCATTTCATTAGAATTTCACCTTATCGCCAAAAGCATAACAACAACAAGAACAACAACGACAACATCAGCAAATGAGATGAAATGCCATCAGAAACGTTAGTCACACTTTCTATACCCTTTAAAAGGCAAACATTTTATCCCACAGTTGAGTTAATTACAATATATGTAAATAAAAATGTATTGTAAAGAATACAATTAAATAATTAAAATAATCCATTATAGCCATATACATTTATTGATGTAAATCAATTTCATTTTGAACTTAATAACAAAAACTCATTTAGAACGTTCTATATAAATTAATTTATATATAATAATTAGTAATAGTAATTTATTTTGAAGGCATAGATTATAATATTCTTAAAATTATCAGTTAACATTTTTAATTTTTTATGTTAAAATATATCAAAAACTCGAATTTCGTTGATACGATTTCAACTACCTGCAACGATTTTCAACCAGATTTTTTTTTTGTGTCGATTAATCGAGTTAACTAATTAAATTTTCAAATTAATACGAAAAATCTCTTATTTGATAAGGCAACAGATTTTTAAAATTCTTTCGCTGTTAATTTTTTTTTCATACTTTCTAAGAAACTTCAAAGTGCCATCACTTTGGCAGATCCTAACCGATTTCCTTGCTGCATGGCAATTAATCAATTTGATTCTGCATTAAAGTTAGAAAAATACATTTTTTTTTCCACTACAGTCCATTGTTTTTACGTATACTATTAAAAAATAAATTGATTTAAGAAAACTCAAAGTTCTATTAGCCTTATGATCGACCACTGGATTTTTTTTCTTTCGATTTCAACATTTTGGTTGCAAGCTCTATTAATACACTATGGTATTTAATATGATGAGATCCGAATGGAAGTGTGTAAAACTTAATGGCAAACATTTGGAAACATGTTAGCTCATAGAATCATTGCATAAGACTTGCTCTCTAAACTATAAGCTAAGCTCACTTTCATGGTCATGGGGATAGAGAATAGGGATAAAAGGAGTAAGACGACATCGTGTGATAAACATGGCACTGGCCAAACACAAATGGGACAAGTCAACGCAATCAGCTCGCTTATCGTCTGCCCAAACAAAAAGCGTTGCAAAAAAAAAACAAAAAAAAAACATATATGAACAAATGAGAATGAAGGGTGTTGAGGGTGCAATATGACACCTGAACATCGCTGAGCGGACACGCACAGTTATCCGGACGGTGACTCGAGTCCAAGTCAAGTCGAGGCTTTGTCAACGTGATTACATTTCACACCGGGGCCGGAAGAATGAAAAAGGAAATGCAGCGGGACAACAGACAAGGCGACCTTCTCTTACCTTTTCTCTTTCTGTCTTTCTCTCTCTCTCTCTCTCTCTCTTTCTCTCTGTTTCTTTCTCTCGCTTTGTCTATCTGGGATCCCCATAGAGATTGTGGCCCGCTGTCGCTTCGGTTCAAACTCATCAACGTCGCCATTATCAACTCAAGCGCTGTGATTATCTGATGATTGTCAGTGGAAACGCCAGCCAACGTCTAGCTATCAATGGTCGGTGGGTGGCTGGGTGGTTGGGCGGTTGGATGAGACACGTGCACATACCGGCCACAAGTGGATGGCCAACATGCATACAGTGGTGTAAGAAATAATAGAAACGACATGTCACAATTACATTTCAAATCAAATTTACAATAATGTGAGCAAAAGTTTCGCATGGAAGGCAATAAAGGAGTCCAGGAGTTTCACATTATCGACACTTTATTTTGGAATAGTAGTGGTAATGAAAGTAATACAATTTTATTTTTTTGGTAAGCTTAGAAGCAAAATTTATTTTCTACCTTGTACCTTATTAAAGCTGGATTTTCAGAATCATAATGACCCATTCTTGTCAAAAATATGTTGTACAAGCACAATGAACGAAATGCAGTTTTGTTGCTACATGAAATTTAAAGAATGTTTTTATTTTTCTTGTCCTTTTAAATGTTTGTAAGTAAACATTATGAAACTAGAAGAAAGACTCGAAAAAAAATTAAATGAAATGTTTCGTTTCTATTATTTTTTCCATGACTGTACATGTACATATATCTGTAGAATAAAACAAAAGTGAACAGAAACAGAAAAAAACAGTAGACATACATATGAACTAAACAAATAGAGATACGCCCCTAGGTGGCAAGTTGGTGAGGAGAGTGGTGGGGTGGGAGGGAGAGATAGCAGAGAAGGCAAATGCGTTGGAGGACAACACTCGACGACAACAACAACAATAACAACAGCAATCAGAACCACAACCACAACAATGGCAGTTGCTACTGTTAACTGTTGTTACTGCCGTTGACGCCGACAACAACAACACCAACAACAACAGCCGCATTAACATTAACATGCAAGGAGAAAAAGAGGAAGCACATTAACCAGTATGCCTGAAACTTTTGTTGTTCTTGTTGCTGTTGTTGTTGGCCCTGGAAGGCATTTAAATATCGATCGATAATGTCGAAAGTAATGTGAAAATAGGCAGCAAAAGCAGAGAAATATATAAATGTACATAGCAATGCTATAGTCGAGCTATAGTCAAAAAATATATATGGTAAAAAAAACTCAAATTTTTGTGTAAAATTTGGTCGTTCTAGCTCTTTTAGACCATAAGATCTAGATCCTTACACACTTTACAACGAATACAATACACACGTGTTCTCTATGAGAAACGGGTGTAAAAAGGAAGTCCGATTGAATGGATAAATTGTATCAATCTATCAATAGAAGCATGAATTTGTACTTGTGTCGAGAGTGTCCCTTTTGGCTATATACAATCTGCTTCATCTTAGCCATATCCTCTCATCATCTACTACATTCACATCCCATTTTCATTTAGACTGAGACAGGAAATTACTTGAAACAAATCTTAATAGATAAAAGCATTTGCCAATTGCATTAAAGGTTTTTTCCTTCTTGCAGCTTCAAAATGACTTGGCGCAAAGCGTTCTCTCCCCGACTATTGTGAGATTTTCGATACCATTCGAATTGATTCGATTCGATGCGATGCGATTCGAATTCGATGCTTGGAAACTTTGACTCTGACTTGGCGTTTTATGTGCGCAATTTCCGTTGTCTGACAATGTAACGACTTCTGCCAGTTAACAACAATAACAAGAAGACGAACTAGGTGGGGAAGGAAGAGGAAAAGGGGGTACAACAACTGGAGCTAGAGCCAAAGCTAAGGCTAAGACTGAAGTTGCCTCTGTTGCTGTTGCAGTTGCAGTTGCAGCATCTGCGTCGATTTTACGTCTTTATGAAATATGCATTGTGTTCGTTGATGCGCCTGCGTCCTCATAAAAGTCTCTGCTCTCGAAGCCGGTTTGCCTCTGTGTCTCTCGTCAGTGTTGCCAACTCTTAAAAGCCAATAAAAAGCTGTTTTTATCGAGTGCAAGTTACCAAAATTTTTTAATTTTTAATAAAATAATCAACATCAATACTTTACGTGAATATTTGGATATCAAGCGTAAAAAAAGAGAATTTCTTTGAAACTGCTAGTTCAGTTTATTATTTTAGTTAGCATATAACATTTGGGTAAAAATAAGATGGAAAAAATGTTTATGTGTTCGACGCAGTTTTTAGACGAATATTTTTAGTTTTGTGATAAAAATATGAATTTTTAAGACCTTTTGTTTTCAGAACTGTGTGGAGAACAAGAAATTCTTAAAGAGAAAACATCTGGATTGTAAAATTCTGTTTGTTTTTTTTTTCACTATTAAAGTTGTCCTATTTAACAACACAAATTTGCAAGTCATGTATTCTTGGTCATAGAAACCGGTATTTTTTCTACGTGTACGTACATATTTACATAATCAAAAATGTTTCAAAGAATGTCGCTTACGTTATTTTTGTGGTTGCAAAACAAATTTAAAGAGAAGCCATATTTTCTTGTTTTTTTTTTTTTTAATCATTTGAACCTGAAAATTTTATTGACGGAAAAAAGGCTGTTCTGACAACACTCTTTGGCTCTCTGTCAACGTCTCCGTCGGCCTCGGCCTGTTTTGTTGTCTCTCAGCCTGGTCCTTGAACCGTTCGCTCATCTCATCTTTAGCCAATGCATCGAGACTCTCAGCTGAGACTCAGTTTCAGCCCCAATGCCACAAGCAGCATAAGTAGTAGTAACTTCTTCTTCATCATCAAGTTCTTCCTCTTCTTCATGAGCTTCAACTCTCTGCACTGCATTGCAAATTGCATTAAACATGGCCTCGTCGCAGACAAAAAGAGAGAGAGTGAGTGAATGAGTGAGTGAGAGCGCGAACGAGAACGGGAGAGTTTTGTATGATATGGAGAGTTTAGAGTTGCTCGCGCCTAGTTGCATCCAATTTATCAATGCCCCCGGGGCGGCTCAGACAGCGTCGACTGTACCCAGTCCCAGCCCCAGAGTAAAGTGTGTGCCAGCTGCCCAGTAGCTTTTAGCCAGTTTTCTAGTCGGGAAGCTCATCCATTAACTGTTTTTGGCGCCGCTTCATTATGCATGTGCATGTTGGGCTTGCTTCGATAATCCAACCACACTCCCCCCCTCCATCTCCCACCCCTCGATCCACTGCCGACAACTGCAACCCTCGTGGCAAGCCTCTTTCCCCCCTGCACCCCCCACATGATAAGCAAAGTCTCAATTGCATTTTAACACACATTATTAATGGGCTTTGCATAGACACAGAACGCAAGCCTTGGGATTTGGACACCACCAGAAAATGAAACAAGAAATATGTACAGTGTTGAACCACCCTTAAATGTGCACCATTCGTCACCCCACCACCCCACATTGCTCACCCCAAGCAAGTGAACCACTCTATGGTTAAAGTTGGGCTTTTCATTCATAAATGGATTTTAAAGTGGATGCAATCCTGGCCAGCTTGAAGTTTGATATGGATAGCTAAGCTTTGCCCCCCCCCGATACCGTTCCGCCCTCTGTGACCCTGCCCTTAAGGGTTGTTAGCTATTCAATTGGCATGAGTACTCGCGTGCACTCAGGGTCTTCATTATGAAATTAAATATACATATGCACACACATTTACATATGCTGTATGTGTATGTGCGATTTCTCATTGTGCAACGTGGAGTAAACACTTGAGACACATACCCTTCCACGGCACAACACTTGAATAAATAACAACTACCAACTGTGTGTGAATGTTAATAAATTATTGAATCACTGAAATTGAAACGTTTTTATCGTATAACGATTGTAAATACACCAATCTAATGATTTGACAAGCTAGACAGATTAATGTCAACTTCAACCCCAAAAAGGTATCAATTTTATCACAGATAAACATTAATAATACGTGCATGACTTTAATCCTGATCATTAGTAAAGATTATTTACTCATTACTTATCTTCCGAGTCAAATTCAATTTCTTAATTCATTTAAAAATATTTTCAGATTAGCTTAATAAATGCGACAGCTTGCAACCAATATATGATGTTTTGATGTGCTTTGCAAAGCTTTATTGAATAGTTTGAAAACTAATCTTATTTGATTTTTAAAAACTCCAATATTTAGTATTGACTTGCAGTCAAAATATGATATTTAAAACTTGTATAACGAATATGAGTTCACTTTCAAAACAAAGGGGAATATATTATTCAGTGGATATTCGTGCTATGAATACTTGTCGAAATATACAATTACGTCTTTTACTTAAAAATCAATGATTTTTTAGTGAATAGTCTGCAGCTGTTATAAGAGCTTCATTTGAAATTCCGTTGTTCAGCTGTTCCAGGTGCAACATTGGTCTTGGCCTCATAACGAGTGCAATTAAGCCCCCTTCCTAAATTAGAGGGAATTGCCTGCTTGCCTCATGTAATATTATAGTAATAGGTGTATAGGTAAGTGTATTTCGTATTGGGCGACAACGCACACATAAGAGTTCAAGTTCAGGACTTTAATTGTGTGTTGTCCTTGAGTTGAGCCTGCATTTTGATAGGAATAACAACAGCTACAACTGAAAAACAACTGGTAGCACAGTAATTGCAGCAATTTTGTTATTATGAAATTAACATTTAAATTGTACATATTGTAATTTGATTAGTTTGGACATCATATATAGATACGACGAAATAAACCAACTGCCATCGATTCAAGGACTTTCGTCTTAGTTTACCCAAAATCCAATCAAATTCGTAAACATTTTCCTGCAACTACGTTGCTCAAAGTAGTTGATTGTGTGTGTACATATGTGTGTGTAAGTGTATGTGTGTGATGACTATTTGTATGGCATTTGTTTCTCGCCATTTTCGCAGTTCACTTCAATTGAACTCGAAATCATGTCAATGAGCACAACAACAGCAACAACAACCACATCTATAATGGCAAACAACAAAGTTGTTGTCTTTAAAGTCTGGACACGACTTTAATTTTTTTTTCGTCTCAGTTTTTCAGTTTTCTCTATAATAAATTGGTCAAAGGCCTGAATAATTGCAAATTAAATGCTTTAACAAGAGCAAAAGAGATTTCTCTCTGGGGCTATCACTCTTTTTTTGCACACTTTTGGGGCAGGTCTTTTTGGCAGCAATATTATTGCTTTTAATATTATTATTATTTTATTTATAATACAATCTTTCTTCTTCTGTGTTAAGCATCAGTTTCCCAATTTCCTCGCACGCTTCGAACTTGCGCCGGGGTCGTGCCAGGGCCTTGGTATTGCTTTCGTACGCGAAGCACGCGGCACGTTCATCGGTGGTGCCACAACCGACCGCCTGTACCCGCTTCCCCGCCCCCCCTTGTCCCATATTTTTTTTCTGCTTTTTTTTTATATCAGTTCAGTCAGCGCGCGTACAATATCATTTTTGTTTACTTATAAAATACATTGTTTATTTTGCGTTGGGTGTCGTGAATTTTTTTTACACCCTTTAACCAAAAAGAAACCAATGGGTATTTTTATTATTAATTGATTTTAACTTAACTCAAGACAAAAGCTGTATTGATTAGGTATAACTTAATAAAAATAAAATTAATCAATTACAGTGTAATTAATGAATAATTTAGTTACAATTTCACATATTTTATAACAGCATATATAAAAAACTCAAAATTGATTTGTCTTTCCGGTATCATAAAAATAACCATCGTTGGTATATTTAGAATATTTTAAGCTTGATCAACACTGCAAAATTTATTGCCCTTGTACATGTTAGCGATCACAAAAAATTTAATGAAGATCTAGGTTGTATATTTTATATCCTACTCGTAATCAAATGTCTTGTTTACTTTTATTCGATTTAAGTAATCTAAGACAACATAATTTAAAAAAAACTTCTTTGATTCCTATTAAATATACCTATTGCCAGATTAGACTGCAGGGTGTCTCATAGTCAAGCATTGACGACAGTAGCTCACTCACTTGTTGTTTTTTTTTTTTTTTTTATTGTTTGTGTTGCCTTATGGTTCGGTTTAGTTTCAGTTTCACTTTTTTTCATTTATTATGGACAGACTCAGATCAACACATACTTATAAGAGCTATTTTATTTTGTCTTAAATCGCTCAATTCAGCGAACATTCAGAAAACATTTCTTTTGTAATTATAGATCAATATAAAGCTAAATTTTTTAGCATGAAACAATAATAGAAACTTTGCTTAATTGTATCATTTGAGGATTTTCTTTGCATTCTTTGTTAACAAGGATAACATTGAAATAATTATTTTCTTGAAATTTCAATATATGATATTAAAAAATAGTTATTGAGGGAAATCATTTGTAATTTAGTGAAAAGTCAGAGTGTGTAGCGACTTAACTAGAACTATCATTAAAAGTATCAACAAATATAGTTTGTTTATTTGTTTATCGGAGTAGTCGAGTTATAAACTTCAGATTCCAATTTATTGTGATTCTATAAATATCTTAAAATGATGGCTTGCCCATTTCAAGACCAAGTGCCTTTCTTCATGCTGTGCCACTTCATCAGTTTTGTTCTCTAGTATATATTTTTGATTATTTCGTGGGCTGTGCTTATTTGCTTATTGAATACGTTTTCATAAATATCATCGGCAATTGACACACACACACACACGCACAAACACATGATACACATAAAAAGCAACAGCAAATGAAAATAAACAGCAAACAATAGCGAATTTCTAATTGCTTCCTTGGCGCATGTCTATTGAGCATTCTTTCAGTTCGCTTTAATACCCTGCACACAAAACGGCATGCTTGTACTGTTAGCACGCATGTAACCGATTAAGATATATCTGCTAGTAATTATAAAATACAATTAATGGGCACAACAATTACAATATAAAATATATTCAAGAGCTAGAGCTAATTATAGGGCATCTTCAAGTCACGTATTGTCCATTAATGATATTTTTTGCTTTGCCTTGTATTTTTTTCTTTTTATTTTGGCGGTAAACCTTTTGATGATGCTGACGATTTAATGAATGCATTGTGTGTACATATGTACAGTTAGTCATGTAATTGCTTTGACAAATTAAAAAACTATAATATTTACTTTTTTCTTTTCTTAATTTATTAGGTTATTTAAAAAAAAAAATAATGACCTTTACTGGATTAAACCATTTTCAAAAATGATAGAATAAATATGTATGTCAATGTTCTATTAAGTCAAAACTATTTCTTAACCTACTGTAAATATACATACTTATATACTTGGCCCAATATCATAATCCCAGTTATAGTTCCCGCACTAGAACTTTCACACCCAAACACACACAAACACACAGTGATGTACAGGGACACGCAACACTTTTGCTTTCAGCCCTGGCACTCCCGTTGCCATAGAGCTGGGGAAAAAGGTCATAAAATGAGGTCAAGGTATCTGTGGCTCTATTGATGTATGTATCTCCCTCTCCCTCCCTTCCTCTCTCTCTCTCTCTCTCTCTCTCTCTCTATCTCTCTCTTTATTTTGCTCTCTTTCTGCATTCTTTGACTCTTTTGGTGGCAAATTTTAACACTTGACTTATTGATTTGCGCGTCGATTGTCAGAAATTTGATTATTAAGGCTCGACTGGACCAAGTTTTGTTACTCCTAAGAAACTACTCTTCCTCAACTTCCTGCACTGATGATATTTGTGAGAGAGATAGAGAGAGCAAGGAAGAGAAGTGGGAAAGAAAACAACATGACGCGGACATGAGAACATTAAATAAACAATTCGAAAATAAACGTAACAACGAAAGAAATTGAAAATGTGAGTCGAGTCGAGTCGCATTGTACATTGCCTCGGCGGTGTATCTGTATCTGAGTATCTGTATCTAAGTGTATCTGTTTCTTTGCGTATCTCACTTGGCAACAAGTTGAATGGCACTGAGAAAACGGAGGCCCATACCCAACCCTATTACAATCCCATTTCTAGTCACAGTGCCCATGCCGCTCCTGGCAACGTCAACAACGAGACAAAGACACACACAGATACGAATAGATATATAAATATATGTACACATATATACTGACAAACGGACAGCGAACTGACCGATCGACCGATCGACTGTTTGAGTTGTCGATAAATACTCAACACTTGTGTTGGGTCGGCAATTGCTTTGATGTGCGTACAAATACGAGTACGAAAACGAATAGGAATACGAATACGAATACGAGTATAAGTACGAGCATTTCGAATAATGTGTGTTTAATTTACCATGTGCCAAGGCGGCAATAGGCAAATCTATCTATCTATATCTATATATAATGATGAACCAATGGATAACCTCCCTGATAACCTGACATTGTCAGGTGGCTTTCAATCCTGTTACAGACTCTTCACTTTGCTTCCTTCAGACGTCAAAGCTATAAATAAATATATACTCGTAATGCTCTCCCCTATGATTTATAGAGGCAATTTTTTATAGTATATGTGTACTTTTGTTACTTCTTCTTTATCTACTGCCTTCATTCTATAAATTCGACTGAAAAAATAATAAGGAACCGACAAAAAATAAGAGACTACTTGATTGCTGTATTTCTTGTGTTTTATACAAAACAAGTATAACCATGTAATTGAATGCTTTCTTTTTTGTCTCTTATAGATTAAATTTCTGTTTTAATTTGATAATCAATTATAATTATGTATATAAGAAATTTGAAACATTCTAGATGTAAAATCCCAACTGTAATCGTAATCGAAATCGCGTTACGATAAGTGCCATTGTAAATATTCGTAATCGAAATAGAAATGCGATATGCCATCAATTTATGGTCAGAAAACAAAATACAATATAATCGCAGACACAACATGTGATATTGCCAGGGGCAAAACCATTTGTTTTTTGACAGACCAGATTATTCTCTAATCTGGGCCAACTGAAGGATGAGCTTATCACATGTGTATCTACCACGTAACTGTCGAAATTTAGTTCCAACAAGACGTGCGAACCTGACTGTGAGAGACCCTGCAATTATTCTGTTAAAAAATCAAATGATGTGAAAATATGTGATCGAATCAATCCAAGCATATATAAAATTTCGAAAAAATGGCAACTAAATATGTATACCTATATTTATGACAGTAAATTTTTGTGACTTTGGTAATACGTTCGAAAACCTAAGATCTCGAACATTAAAAAAAACACTGAGGGTTGATTTCAAAAGCAATGCCTTTAAAAATCTCTACAGATTATTGGAAACCGAAAATGTGATTCGCTTGGCGACTCTTTAAACTAGATTCAAAAGTCTGTGGAATATAACCTCGGTTGAGGGGGCGTAATTAACCGTAAAGTTGATCACTGATTGATGTCTATAACGGTGCATCAGTCAGACGGGGGCAGGAGTTGCAATGAATCATTGGATTAACCTTTAGTACTATCCCACAGCAATTGAGGAACAATCCCAAGAACAGATGAGACTTGTACATTATGAAGACCGAATCTGTTGTTGATCCGTTCAAGAATCATTATGCCAGATAGCTGCACTCAGGTTACTCCTCATCAAGTTTCGTTTTCATGTTCTTTTTTTGTTTTTTACTTTATTTGATTGGAGCTAATGTTGTTTTGGTTTTGGTTTTTATTTTCTTGATGGGTCGCCGCCCCCAACACTTTGATTGATGTAATGTGCGGGGCTCCAGTTGGAAATTGTTGAATAGTTTGATACTTTTACCGTTGGTTCGCTCATTACACGCATGTTCTGGGCCACAAGCTATGTTTTTTTTTATTTTTTCCTGACTTGTTTTTGTTTCAGCTCTTGCCCTGTTACGATTTTCGATACCTAGTGCAAAACAATCAATTTAATTGTTATCACGAGTATACATATGAGAAAAAAAAAAAAAAAAAAAAAACGGAACAAAACAAAATGTTAAGTATAGTCAATAAAGCTCGCAAGCGATTCGTTTGTTGTCGTTGCTTTCATCGTGATATCATCGTTTTTTTATTTACCTATTGTATCAAGGGGTCGACAGACTTGGAAGATATCGAACCAATCGCAATACACGATATGATCTTGGGCCGTTTTTTTTTTTGACTGATAAGCACGTACTAAAGCTGAAATCGATAAATAATATCGATCCTTATTTATGTTTAGTAAATTTTTTAATCGATAGTCGCTATTGATAGTTTTTTACTTATCAAGACTGCAAGCCTTCAATCACAGTTTAACTCAATATATATTATTTTATTTTCTAAATTGTTTTCCTTTATTTCTTGATTTTATATAATAATAAATTTAAAGCATTGAAGGAATTTAATTTAAGAAAAATAATTTTTTTTGGCATTATAGTTCAATGTACAATAAAATAAATTTATTGATATTGTTAGTCGAATTTGGTACACTGAACAAATTAGCGACTGTTGTCTTCAGAAAAACGCACCACATAGCAGTCAGGTATTGTCTGTCAGCGATAACTAGCTGATACATAGGTTGTTTGTAAGCACCAGAAGCTGTCTTGGTCGTTGTATTGATAAGAATAGATAGATACGCTTAGATCTAAATATAAGTATGTAACTCATTCGATTTTTTCCCTTGAATGCTACTGACACACTTGAGCTCTTTTTTGATATTGTTGTTATTGGTATTGCTGTTGCTGTTGCTTGAGCGTCTACAATTAAAATTGAAGTGTTTTTATTTGCTCCTCCCAGTGGGACAGTAGTTGCCACCTATAAACGTCCATGACAGCTTTTGCAATGACAATGGGACAATTATAGCCCAGTATCTGAACGATTTTTTAGTTGTCTGTTGGTAATTACACGTGTATTAATTCACGAGTTGTCATTGCTGTCGCTATTGTTGTTTAATTACGAAGAGTTACGATAAAAACAATGAAACACACGCACAACTAATCCATAGAGCTAATGTTAAGCCCTGCACGCTGGCTTGTGTTATTAAAAGTCCCCGTCTATAAAATTGTATTCAAGGTCTGCCACCCAATATAGGGGGCGTTTATCGGCCAACGGCTCTAATGCAAATCTCTACTCATATGTATATACATATATGTGTGTGTGTGTGTTTATATATTTCACACCTTCGCAGCGTTGCTTTTGACCCGTCCACAAATCCCTGCTGGCTAATGGAATTCAGCTCGACGGGTGGCTGCTGACCAGTGGCAACGTACACATGGTGGTGGGTCGGTGGGTCAGTGGCCGTTAAAATGGCAACATTAGCATTAGGTTCAGCATTTCTCGCGATATGAAATACCCTAACTTAAGATGCCTTTGGACAAGAGTCTCTAACATTTTAACTATAGTTAGTGCATATCGTTGTCGGTGTTGCCCTTGCATAATTATTAAATTAAAGACTAAAAATAAAATAAGAATGTTTTAATGGAGTTTGCGCGACTGTAAGGTGTTTTCTTCTTCATCTCTAGACCTCTTATATGTAGTCTCCGAGATCTAGATATAAAAAAAATAAACTAGAAGTGAGAAACACTATTATATAAACTTCATCAAATAAGAACATATAATAAATAACAAGAAACTATTTTATTTTTTCAAAATTAAATATTAAATTTTTTATTATTATTTTTGTTTTTGTCACAACAGTTACCTTACTAACTAAAACTCTATGAGGTCGATGATGCCGCCTACTGTTTGTTCTATACATTACCAAAAACCTATTATACCCTTTACACAGGGAATGAAAAAACAAAATAAATTACGCCATGTTAATTACCAACTGAAGTTAGTAAACAGTCGGCGGGGGAGGGGATAACAAATGCGACTAGGCGTGTTACACTTTTCAACTGCCAACATTTTGACGGTCAATGTTCACACACACACACACACACACTCAGACATTTAGTTAAGGCTATTTCTTATATTTCTTCATTTTTTTCTCTTTTGGTTTTTATATTGTTGTTGTTTTTATTTTTATTTTGACGACTTGCATTGTAATTAAAGCTGTAAAATGTTGTTGGTCTTTAAGCTTTTTGGTCTTTTATAGTAAAAAGCACTTAAGTAACTGTATAACTGTACACTGAGAGGCCCAGTTACGAGTTAAATACATAGTATAGCCATCAATTGGAAAACATAAGAAGTTTGTGTGGCAATTAAATGTTGGCTAAGTAAATTTGGCCAACAAGCCAAAAGCAATGCGGGTTAATACCCTGTTAGCAGTGGTAAAGTTGAAAACAATGGACGAAATTTAAATTGGGAACAAGAATTTAAACTTAAAAGTACTATTAAATTTAATGAAATTAAAAATATGAAAATTTAGTTGTAAGATTACATCTTTTACAATAATCCATTTTGAGTATAGTTGACCTTTCCGAGTATTCAACACAGAATTCTTGTTTTCCAACATTAAGAATCTTGTTCTAAACATTTTAAGATCGTAAATATCGTTAAATGTAACTTTTGTTTGTGTTGACAGCTTCTATTGGTAAATAATAAATTAATTAATAAAAATACTTCTTGTATGCTTTATTTTTCAGGTTTTCAATAAAAGGGACCAAGACCAATGCGGTAGAAAGAAGGTCACCACAACGATAGGTGCTATGCTCCCGTGGAGCGCTACAATGGGCGCCTTAACGCCCAAACTTTGGGTTACACAACTTGGACTGTAAACAGACCAAATTAGGAGCTAAACTGTCATCTGTTTTCTTTTGTTCGTTGATGTTGAGAGCAAAACTGACTCCGCAAAACAAATGAGGGTGCAACACGTAAGCAACAAAGCAGCAGGTTGACCAACTAAACCAAACCACTAGCAACTCCAGCCACCAACAACCAACCACCAAACGTTTCCAAACATCTTCTCCAGTGGAGTAGTAAACAGGCGATCTCTGGGATTGCTTTAAAAACCAACTCCAGGCATAACAAAAACAAAAACAAAACAAAAAAAAATGTTACAAAACTCGAATGCAGCGGCAGCAGTAGCGGCAGCGACGCCAAGCACAGCAGCAGCTGCGGCAGCGGCAGCGAACAATGCGGCGATAGCTGCGTCATCCATACAGCCAAAGCTGGTTGTCATACGAAGGCGTCCGAATCAGGGCTTCGGTTTTACGCTGCGTCACTTTATTGCCTATCCACCGGAAGATGATGCCGCCAGTTGGCCTCAGGTAAGATTTGCAAGTTTTGAGGAGCAAGCAAATAAAAAAAACAGAGACAGAGAAAAAGAAAGAGAGAGAGAGAGAGACAGAGACAGAGACAGAAATAGAAAGGTAGAGAGCAAGCTAACTGCGCAAGCGCGCAGATCAGTAGCTACTTACATAGCCTGATGCCTGGTTGGCCTGGCTTCTTCAATTAGTCATCGATTGCTTTGCCACTTTTGCTTTTCGCGCTTTGCCATGGCCTCAGTCGCAGTTGCAGTCGGCGTCGACGTCGACGCCGACGCCGTTACATGAGCGCAACGCACGCGCCGCTTATTCAAATGGCCACTGCTGCTTTCTTTTTGCCCTTGTCCGAAGGAATTAAAGTGTATTGAATACATCATTGAATTAGCAACACAAATTAAAAAAAAAAAAACAGTCAATTTTATTCTGTACGTAAAATAATCATTTTCTTTTTTTTTACGTATGTGTATACATTAATATACGAGAGTATTTCATTTCCTTTCATTTTGATTTCATAGCGCTATATGCTAAGGCTTATAAATTATGGCATTAGTCACTATATCTCTATGAAAATACGAACCTCAATATTCGAGTCTCCATTAAAAACTATTTAAATTTATTATACAATATGTCTGAGATATCACCAAAAACAGCTAAAAAGAAAAAACCCATGATTCAAAACTTTAAAGCGTTACATTTTTTGGAAACTAATATATATATATATAAAAAAAAACCAAAAATTATTAATTAAATCGTACATGTAGTTTTGCTGTTAGAATTGTTAGATTAACTGTGATATTTGTAAAGATCTTTTTACTGTTTCAAGTCTTCAACTTTTAATACGGCACAAGCTAATATTACATTAAGTTTTGTACCACGGTATATTTATTTCACATTGATTGGTGTAGGGTACTTGAAATTCGATGTATTCAAAATTAAAAACTTTTTTTTGCACTAATTTGCGTTTTGCTCGCTTTACTTTTATTACACGGGACGTTTCGTTTTGCTCTCTGTCTCTCTCTTCCGCTCTCTCACTCTCTTGTCTCTTGCTCTCTGGCAATGTGTTTTTCTCTTGAGGCTCGAGCTCTTTGAGCCTCTCTCCTTGTTGCCATTAATGTTATTGCCGTTGTCGTTTCACGTTTTTGTATATACATGTATATATTTTTGTTCGTTTTTCGCTCTGTGTAGGAAGCAACAAACATTGGTGGCGGCGGCGGCGGTGGAGGAGTAGGAGGCGGTGGCAGCGGCAGCGGCGGTGTCGTCGGCTTGGAGCCAACGTCACCAACGTCGCTGCCGCCATACCAAGTGAAAGCGATGGAGACCATTTTCATCAAAGAGGTGCAAGCGAACGGACCGGCTCACTACGCAAACCTGCAGACGGGCGACCGGGTGCTAATGGTGAACAACAAGCAGATCGCTGGCGTCGCCTACAGCACCATTGTGTCGATGATTAAGCAAACGCCAGCGGTGCTCACGCTGCACGTTGTGCCCAAGGAGTGCGATGTGCTGCAGATGGTAAGTTCACTTTTCTACTTCTAAGCACCTTTTTTTTTGTTTTTGTATAATTTCTCAAGTCGAAACTGATGTGTTGCGAATCGAGAGCTGATCTAATTTACTCTTGTTCATTTTCATTTGCAGCATTATACGAGCATTGCCCATACGCCGGAATCGAATCGTTTAACGATGTCCGCCCAACCGACAACACCGTCGCAATCGCAGTTGCCAAATGGCGCAGCTTCATCTGCCATTAAATCGACATTTCCACAGCAACAGTTGATCTCATATCCCGCTGTTGCCAACTCGTCGTCACCAGCATCCTCAGTATCGCCAGCGACGCATGCTCCGCCCCTTCATGGCGGCAGTCGCTCTGGCAGCATCACTAGCAATGCCAGCAACAATAGCCACCACCATCAGCAGCATCCGAATTCGCATCCGCATCCGTCGCGTAATTCATCACTCACCGGCGGCAGCAACAGCATTGACTTTGGCGACATGGCCTATAGATTGCGCCAACAGCATCAGCAACAACAACATCAGGAACATCAGCTGCATCAAGAGCTTTACCATCCACATCAGCAACTGTTGTCCAGCAGTTTCATGCGGTAAGTCTCTCAACTTACTGTTCAACTTACCGGATAGGGGTACCGCAGAGGGGGAAGGAAAGATGATAGCACGCCAAGGAAGTCTGTTAATCTTATCAGTCGTCGGTCGACAGTCTTCAGTCGGCCGGTTGTGATGGCGCTCTGCCCACTGGCGTTTCTCTTTTGCCAATCAGGCGAAATGACAGTGCTTACTGCAATTAGACAGACCAGCTGCGACCGATCATTGCCACCGGCAATCACAGTGGAACAAACTAACAATGTTATCAACTAAAAATTCAATTGCAAATCTTTTACTATGCCCGATATGCTTTTGCCATGCGCACAGCGAGAAAGAATAGGGCATAACTCTTAATGAAGCTCCAGCAGAAACGATCATTGTAAATGGCCATCAATAAGCTGCATAACATTAGCCAATTTTTGCCCATTATCTGTCAGGTTAAACCGTTAGAATCTATCAGAAGAATTGATGATCACTGTACTCACTTAATTTTGAGTATTACGTTAAATTTGGCTACAATGATATTTAAAAAAAAGAAATTAAATCGAAATGAAAGAAATTTTTTTTATGATTTCGCTTGATTGCAAAAAACCCTAAAACAGAAAAAGCAAAGAGTGCTGAGGGATTAAGGGAAACCCCTAATGATGATAGCAAAAATTGTAAATATTTGCTAAAAATAAGCAAATTCATTATTGATTCATTTAAAAAGAATATATTCAGTCCGATGAATTGACAATAACACAGAATGCCAATGGGAAAGCTTTGTCGGCATTTATCAAATGAAGTTTATGACATTTTCACTTTGTATCTTAGCTAAATAAAAGCTGTATTTTTTGAGATAAAATAAAACTTGACGAAAGAGTTATCACACAAAATACAATTGCAATAGTGTATGATAAGTAAGGATGCTTACAACAGAAATATTAATCATTTTGCAATAATTAAAACTGAAATAGTTTTAGATCTAAGTACATTACCATATAAAAAAAAAATGTTTTTTTAAACTTTCAAATGTAAAAGAATTAAAATAAGTTTGGCAAAGCTAAACGAATACCTGTATTTAAAGATGTAGTATATTTATTGACATGTGCTCAGATGTTTCGTTAAATCGTAAAGAAATATTTATCGCAGAAACTCATAAGCACACACACAACACACATACAATGAATATATGCATACATTCACTCATTCAGACAGTCAAATTGACAGTTTACTGGCCAACAGCCTTTGGCGCCGTTGCCGTTGGCGGTTTCAATGAACTTGAACACACTGTGCAGCATTTGATTTATGGCTGCATCGAAAGACTGCCTACCTTCACAAATGTGTGTGTGAGAGTCTGTACGTGAGTGTGTGTGTGTGTGTGTGTGTGCTGGTGTATATACATATGCTTATATTGTGCATTATTTCGCTTTCATTCAAGAAACAAAACAAATAAACAAAATTCAATACCAATCGCTCAAATTATCCAAGGCTTTAAGTTATCGAGCAATCGAATAATCGACTGTTGCTGCAAATGTAATATGATATTTATGGTTGTAGGCAAATTAAGTGCATGCTCTAAATGTGACATTAACTAAACGCAATGACAACGACAACGACAACAATAATTAAAAACAATTGTAAATGAACTCTGTATACTAGAAGTTTTTCCCCTTATGGAGGGAATGCCATTTATCTATCTGTAGGCTCTCCATAGCTATTAGCTAATGTCCAGCACGAGTTTTTCACATTTGTCGTACTCATTTCGCACATTCCACGCCAGACTTTTCACTGCCATTAATTTGTACATGCAGACTTACATAAATATGAGTATGTATGCTTTTCCATTTTTATGGATTTATGTACACACTCGTATGTATGTATGTTATGTGTGCGAGCATCTATGTAGGCGCATGTTAATGATGATGAGTCCATACTTTGACCGACAACGGCCTATAAAATTATAGAACACCACAACACAGCAGCAACAGCAAATAAATGTGCTTGTCGCTTTGACTACCAAGTGATGATTTCATCATCATTATGATTATCATCATTAACGTCACCGGCATCGTCATCCTAATATTTAATTTTCCCCATCTATATCCATCTCTTATTGTCATTGACGCGTTGACTGAAAAGTGTTTAAAAATTCATATTATTCATAATAATTATTACTAAAAGTGTATTTGTTATATTCCCTATCGAAACTTGTTTAAAAACTTGTCAGAGTATAGAATTTTAGCAGTTTAGTAAAAATTCTATACTTCTATTATACAATTACTTTTTATCAAATATCATAATTTATTAAAAAAAAACTTTTTTTGAAGACATACTTATGATTTGAAATTCTGATATTACATATCGACAAGAGAAGAACAGGGGCCATAATATGGGAATATTTTGTTCTATAATTCTTCTGTTTTCCTTGCTAAAATTAACTTTCCTTTTCTACGCACTCTTCGATATCGATTGTCGTTAGTATTGTGCTTTTCTTGTTAGAAATTTCAGTTAAAAATTCCTTTTTCTTAACTCAAGAGTCAATCAGTGTTTAATCTGAACCGATTTGGCATCACATATCCCGTGGGAATTACGTTCGGCATCGTTTGTTTCCTTCCTATTTTCTCGGATGATCATTTGTGTGTTGACTTTACGACTGCGTCTCGATTTGGCAATGACGACGAATGCATTAATTCATATTTCTCGTGTTTTTAAAAACAAAAATAAACACATGCATAAAAATGCCATTGGCCATTTGGGCGAACTTCCTCTTTTCTCTCACTCTCACTCTCTCCCTCATTCTCTGTTTATACAAAATATGTAGAGCAATAGACAATTCCCTAGAGAGAGAGACAACGCAGATGCTGGAAGACGATACTTTTGCGTATTTGTACAACTGCAATTGAACAAATATCGATACCCAGCCACATTTCGAAAGTTTGCAAATCTTAACCCATTCCATATACACTTGTATTGACCACATTTTGGAGCTGATAAATGAGCTTGCATAACTTAGACTATTAATCATATCAATACATAGTAACCTATATAATATTGTGTTTTGGCATCGCTTGTTGCTAAGTTAAGTTTTTGGTTTTTAATTAAAAATTAAGTTTAGCTCATTACTGTTTAACATATTTCAATAAAGATTCAATCGTTATACCATCAGATAAATTTGTTAAACAAAGTCTTCAAGGGTATCTAAACATCGACGTTTTCTTGACATAACACAAGTTAACTGCAAAAAAAAAAAATTCAAACGCAATTTGTTTTCCATATGTTAGTTGTTCAATTTTATCTATAGCTCTCAAGCATGCGTATGTATATGACTTTGATATATTGCAAACTTCGGTTCGATCGATAACCTGACACAGTAGCTCCATTCTCTAAGCTCTAATATCGTATTACTGTATTTATTTAACTGGGTTGTTAATATTTAATGTCATGTAAATCAATTGAAAATAAACTAACAAAGTAATTTGATTCACTTTGGTGATATATCGAATAACTGTTATCGATACAAGTCAAATATTCGGAGTACTCGTATTAAATAACAAAGAAATGAAGTTGCAATACACCAATTGGCATTTTAAAGTTTAAAGTAGTTTTAATACTACCCACACACACACACACGCACGCACACACAGACTGAATGGTTAAGTGAAGAAATGAAGAAATGATCGAGGCGATCGATTTGACGGCTCAGTTGAATAGTTTCATTCCATGTTAACTGTTTGGCACGTGTCTTATTTTATTTATTTATACTGTCTGTATATTTTTTACTGTTTTTTTTTTTAATTTTTTTCCCTCATTATGTTTTTTTATTATTTTTATTTAGCATTTATCGTTTCTAATTACGTGCTAGTAAAGTGGTTGGTTGTTTGTTGCGAGAAACTTTCGCATAAATGATAAGTGGTTAAGAAGCCAGTTGAGACACCACCCACTTAAACACACATTCACACACACAATCACAATTCGAGACTGTCTCTCATTTTTGGAATTGACTTTCTTTATACACATTAAATATATATATATATAAATGTGTGTATATTTTATATTACTCGCTTTTCGTATTGTTTTGTTTTGTTTTGTTTTGTTTTGTGACCCATTAAAGATGGCAACAACAGCAGCAGCAGAAGAAGACGAAGAAGAAGCACAAACAATACAGTATCGAGAATTGTTGATATTCAAATCACATTTCGAATTATTCAGTGTATATTGTGGACATAATGACGCCCACATTTCGACATTATCACCGGGCGAAAAAACAAACAATTGCGTATACGCAACGTTTGTCGCAGTTGTTGATGATGTGGTTGTTGTTGTTGTTGCTGCTGCTTTATGCCATGTAAATCATATTGCATATGTGTATGTGTGTGTTTATATGGTAACAACGTCAACTCATTGACTAATCGAGCAACAACAAGAACAACTACTTAACCGCAAATGCAAAATCGCAATTGTATTTATTTGTACATATACATATGCATAATTTTGCATACATGCACATGTATGCATGTACATATATCTGCTTAAGCTGAGTGTAAATGAATAACAACAAAATCAACTGCACACGAATATTTTTTAATGCGCCATTGTTAAATGATTACGACAAATTTAATTGAATTTTGTACAACACACACACACACACACACACACACTCTCATAAAATTCAAAAGTAAAATGAGACAAATAATAATATAAAAGTCAAGCGCAGTGAATGGCATTTCAATTCATTCGCCCTGTGTCACAAAACTGAACGCACTCAACTCGATAGGGACCATGCTGTGCCGCCCCTGGCCACGGCCACCAGTTGCATACAAAAAAAAGAGTTGAGAGACACGCCACCTTATAGTGACAAAGCCAGACAATCTTTCAGTTGCTCAGTTACAGATTGAGATCTACTCTAAATGCAAACTGAAGACGAGATTGAGACTCGGAGTCAGATTTAGAGTTGGACTCAGACTGGCCACTCAGTCTGAGAGCTTGAGATAATGATCATGATGGAGATGGAAATGGAGATGGTGATGGAGATGGAGATGAAGACGAAGACGAGGATGAATATAAATTATTATTGGCTACTTGAGCCAATGCAGAGAATGTAATTGTATAATGCGTTGGCTTCCATGCATATGACAAGTGCGTGATTATCGCGCACATAGATACAGATACTCAAAGATTAGAGATGCAGATACGTACCATATATAAAAATATATAAGTAACTGTAGAACTAAAGATATACTTAAAGCTATATTAGATATTGATATGATAAATATAAAGAAACAAGGCGTAATATTTTAGTCCTTAGACATTTTATCATTTTGAAGCGATTCGATTCGTGTGTGCCTTCGGTTTTGACTCACATGATTGATGGATAATGAAAGGGACAACGACAACGTTGTTGGCGTGAACAGTGGAAATATTTGAATGTAGTATTCCTAGACGCAAACTTTAAATTTTTTCAATTCCTTAAACCTATTTTTTAGGAAATCGATGTGATACAAATATATAAATATTTACTTTTAATTTTATTTTAAATTTCTTAATGTAACTTCTCCAAAAACAATTGATTTAATTAGTTACAAAATATAGATAATATTTATTGGGTATTCATTATAATGTTTAATTGAATTCAGTTTCTGTCGCTTTGCAATCACTGTGCACATTCAAATTGTTTGATGGACTTTGGCTGACAATTACACCCAGAATACATTGGGCAAGTTTGCTGAGGTGGTGAGGGTGTTGATTGCTTGGTCATCTAGATGACTGATAGCGATATCGACTACTGTTTGCCATCCCTCTCTACTATCTTCTCGTCTCCAGTCCTGTTTTTCGAATTAAATTTGTGAGTTTCGTGTTGCGCCCTTTGAACAAATTCAACTTTTTTTTTTTCAAATATATTTTTTATTTTTTTTTTTTTTTTGATATGTATGTGCATATGTGCACTTATATATGTGTGTACACTGTACAGTGTACACAGATGTATGTGGAGATTGGTATCCTAATTCCATCGTTGTGATCTCCCATTGCATCGCATCCATTTTGAAAATGCCTGTGTGCGTTGTGTATTGTGTATGTTGTGTGTACAATGAAATATTTTTGCGCTATGCGCGTGGCACAATTGGTTATAAAAAAGAAAAAAAAAATTGAAAAATACAAAAAAAAAACAAACAGAAGAAGAGCGTCGTCAGTGAGTGGTTCGGTGGCTGGGTGGGTCGATGGGTCGTCGGTGGCTTGGTGGGTTTTACTTGTTCGACGGTTTGCCCACTCAATAGCTGGGGGGCTCTTTTCAATTGGCGGCGGGGCCCTGCCTCGTTTCTGTCGCGAGCTTAATATGAATTTCATACATGCATACAAAGTGGATTTGTTGTTGTTGTTGTTGTTGTATTTGTATTTCAGTTTAGTCGCATGGACTTTGGGTCGTACTTTAGTTTAGTTGCTGATGGCGAGTGGAGCGCGTAGATTTCGTTTCGCAAACTGAAAGATTCGCATTATAAAATCTTGAACAATGTGAGTTTTATAACCAAATGTTGCACAAATGTACATTTTCATTTTTCATTGATTTTTCGAAATTCACTTATCATTGATATCGTGTCATAATTGTGTGATTTCCATTGATAACTCATATTGAGTCATCATACAGGCACAAATCACACATTCTTCTCAATTGCTGTGCGGGTGCAAAGTGAGGAGGTGGATGGGAGGTGACTGATGTTGTTCCAAGAGTTGTTGCCAAAACCTTGAAACATATTCGATCACAGAGTTCAAGTGTTTTCAATGAAAGATGAGCTCTGAGTAAAAACAACAATCAAGTACTGTAAAAATCAAAAGTTTGTCTTCAGATTTTCCAATGCGTTACAACAATAACAAGAACAATAACGATAAAGACAACAATGCGCGATTGTTTCGTTTTCTTAGTTATTTGTTTTTTTTTTTTTATTATTATTTTGTTTTCTTCCTCGTTTTTTTTTGTTTTTTATTTTTGAATGCGATTTACGTTTTGCGTTCGTTGTTGCCCAAACAATGATACAAATGGCAGCGCTGTCGACGTCAGCGTCGCTGCCAATGAATGTCGCCATCGTCACCAATGGGCGCCGTCGCCGTTGACTTCGCTGTCGTTAGCAGCGGCGAAATCGATACCAAGAGCACAAAAAATAAATGCAATGCGAATTCCACAAGTAAAGAAGTCGCAAGAGACGGAGAGAGAGAGAGTGTTGCAGCGACAGAGAGAGAGAGAGGCGGGATTAACTGTTGCATTTTTGGGGGCATGGCAAGGCAGTGATGTGAACTGTTGACAGGTTCGCCCTGTATTAATTGTGGCTTATCAAATATGTCAAAATTTTTTTTATTTATGACTTGTTAATTGCAAAAAGTCAAAAGAGTTGGTAAAACGCAAATCAGACAGTAACCAGCAACCACAACAATTACAATAACAATAACAACAATAACAACAGCAACAAAGGCAACAAATATAACAATGAACAGACAGTGCAAAAAAATACACTACAAGCAGACAATAAAGCGCGAAATTCCACACACACACACACACTTGTAATGTTGTGTGTACATATATATCGTAAGTATATCTATGCCTCATAGATACAGTTCATTTATTTGGCTGACTTTTTATTGATAAGCAGCACAAGCAACAACAACGACAACAACAATAACAAATCAACACAATAGAGTCGCTATTCGTGTCGTGTGTGAAATCACTTGTGTCAATGGATCTACTTTATTTTTTTTTTTGTGTACAATGCTTATGCATAGATAACAGCACTTTATATATACACATATATGTATCTGTATTTGTATATATTAGATATATTCGTATTTTGCGGCGTTTGCATATTTGCTTGCAATCAACATTTGCCTGCAACTTTCCCCCTTCTTCCCCCTCTTTATCTCTCTATTGCTGCATTTTATTAGCTTGATTTTCCCCTCCCGCATTTCATTTGGATATTACGTGTTTCAGGGTCGCTTCAACTTTGCGTGTTGTTCCTGGTTTTTTTTTTTTTTTTTTTTTTTTTTTTGCACTTGCACTTGCACTACTTTTAACCACTTGTTATCCATGATCAGTTCAGGTTCTGCTCTATATGAGTATCATAACCTCCATGGTCACATTATTTACAGCATTACAGTTGAAGGTGTTGCCATTGTATTCATATTTACCATTCGTTACTTTAATCAACTGATTTGCAGTCACTTTAGTTTACAATGTCATGGTCACATGATCTCTTAAATTACCTCCATGGTCACTTAAAATAAACGGCAATTACCCAGTTAAAGTTCTGCCAAGTTTCGTTTCTTTCTTCAGCTAATTTCTTGTAACATATCAAATAATTTACTAAAATCTCAAAAGAATATATTTGTTCTATATATATATTCTTATATTTGTTATTCTTTTATAGTTCTTATATACTATAGCTGTAGTTGAATTGAGCTGCAGTCACTTTAATATAAACATTATTAAAAAAGGGACTTAATCTATTAGCTATTTAAAAAGTAAATCTTCTTTGTAAGAGAATGTTTATTGCTGTAGTGCAATAATTTATTTAATATTTCAAAAGCACACAAAGCAAAAGTTGATTACTTTAGATAATTGCATCACTGCACTGGCCAACATGTCGACTACGCAATATTTATACAAAGATACGCTGCTGCCTGTTAAAGCATGAAACTTGCAACTCTATCAGAATTTTAAATTTATTAAAAGCATTTCGAGGCGTATATTGCATGAACCTGCCTCACACACACACAAATACAAAAAATAAACGGTGAGTGTCGGTTGTATTTGCTGACCTTTAACATCCTTGCCAATTATGTGGCGTCTACTAAGTGGGGTTGCAACTATTTATAGCTAAGCACTTAGCGCTACCTTTTAGAGGGAAAATCATGGTAATAACAAGGCTAATCTAATTGATACACATTCCAGGAACTTGCTGGCAACTCGCAACTGGCAACTGGAAACTGTTGCAAGTAGCAGTCGTTGTGTGGCAGGATGCGCTTGAGTATCCTCTTGTGCGTGGCATATCCTTGTACTGCAAACTTGGATGCCTGCCTTTATTTAGATGCTGTGCAACAATCTAATTTGTTACTTCGATCAACTGTTGAGTGCACTTTCGTCTGTCTTCTTTGTGACAAGCACAAGAATTCCAACTACTGTATGTGTGTGTGGGTGCATGTTCATGGTCATGGTCATGGTCATTATGCCACCTGACAGGTTGACAGTCACAAATGTCAGTAACAAATGCTGCATTGTTCGAGAATTTACTATCGTCATGGACTTGCACCTTCTTCGACTTCTACTTCTCCCTCTCTCTAGCTCTACTTCCATTGACGGGTTGTTTTTGGCCATTATTTATAGACGGGGCCAAGAGCACCTGTATACCAAGGCGACGACATAAAGATCTCGTATTGATCCGTTGCATTCGAGATGCTTCAAACAAAATTCGTTAGCAAATACATTCGTTTATAAACAAACAGTGTAATGAATAATAACACATTCACGTATGCAATGCGTTCCAGCCATTCAGCGGGGGCGCAAGGGGGCGTGGCTGTTTGGCCAAAATTGCGCAGCTTACTCGTATTTGGCAACAGTATGGTTGCCAGTCATCGTGACCGGCGTACCCAATCAGCTGACGACGTCAAATCCGATTAATTCCCGATCTCTTCACTTGCCGCATAATCCACAGCAGCAGCTGCGACGTCGACGTCGACGACACGCGCCAAACTGCCTCAATTCCAGCAACCAGCGACCTTATTCGATATGGCAATCAGGTGCCAGAGCGTTCCTATAAAATGCTTGAAATGAGTATTTTAGTATCATAGATGACAACACCTGAGCAACCTCCCAGAAATATATTTAAATCACAAAAAAAAAGTAAAAAATGGGCAACTAATTTTAACTTAAATTTAATAGGATTTAATTAAAGCTACACTTAAGCATATAACATAATATTTTTAAAATAATTTTTTAATTAATATAAAAACTCTACGCATCACTATTAACTATTATTACATTTTAAAAAATGTATATAAATTGTATTTTATGCTGTACAATTTAATAACAAAATGTAATAGTAGAAATGTAAAAGTTCATCGAATAATCGAAACATCGAATAATTTAACTGCATTATTTTCTTGACGATAAGTTTTAAGTTTTCAATAACTTCAAACTGAAAAAACTTTTTCAAATCTTATCCGATTTTTTGATGGAATGTCAAATTATTTATTATTTGGCAACAATTTTGATTTTGCGTCAAAATTGTATCAAATTTTCCATACTGTTATCGTTGACAAGAAAATAAAAGAGACATGATAGAATTTTATTTTAAACTCGATTCAGTAATTATTTTTTTAGGACAATAACGAGTTAATCGCCTCCGAATAAAAGTTCAATTAAAGACTATTTTAGGCATATCACAATCTAAAAATCTTGGACAATTTATTTAATGACCATCTAATATAATTTTTCATAATCGTACTACTTGAAAAATTGGATTTGAAATGGAAGAATAAGAAGTTCTTTATTAAGAGAATGTTTTAATTCATAATTGACTTTATTTTGTATTTGCAGCGCCAATCAGCCGCCAAATCTAACAGTATTAGGAAGCACAACAGCAACCACGCCCACCACTCGCCAACCGAAATCGGCAGTGGCCCTGAGTCAGGCACTGTACGCAGTGAATGCCAGCGGCGCCGATAACAGCGACCTGATGATACGACTGCGCGAGTCCATTAAACAGAAGGAGGAGTTTCTCAAATCGCCACTGCCCTCGGGTGTTTTATCCGCCTCTGCTTCGGTCGCCTCCTCCTCCAACGGCAACGCCTCGCAATCGTCACCGCATCAGCAGCCAGTGCAACATTTCTTTCCCTCGCACACACCGCCAGGAGTCGGTGGTGGTAGTGGAGGAAGTGGAGTCACTGCACAACGTGTACGCCATCAAGTGCTGCTTAAACAGCAACAGCAACTGCAACATCACCCGCAACAACAACAGCAGGTTGTCCTTGGCTTCGACATGTATAATAGCTATGCAGGCAGCAAATTTGTGGCACGTCCTCTAGGGGCTGTGCCGTCCCAGCAGCGACAGGTGTCGGTCAGCGTTGCCAACAACAATGCCAAGTACGCCAAGGAGTTGGACTACTTTGAGACGTTGCAAGAGACGGGCGTGACCAATAAAGTGTAAGTATATGACTTGTCACAGATGTTAATTTCATTTCTGATTTTCAATTGTTATCCTAATCTTAGATTTGAGAGTAAACTGGTATCGCACATGTCTAAGGGCTTTGATCCCTTCAAGCCGCTATCAATCAACACAAATGCCGCCTCCGAATCGACAAGCGCCTCCATTGGAGTTGCCAAAAAGCAAAGTGTTCTCTACGAATCCCTGCAACAGCATCCGCTCCATCAGATGCAGGCCAAGTATCAGCAGAGCAGCAGCACCGTCGATGGACAGACCAGCAGTCGCATGGAAATGCACAAGGCAACACTCGCAAATGCCACCATAGATTCCACACCGAGCAGTAAGTTGACATCTTACCTTATATTGCATTTCATCGTAATCCTTATTATTTTCCTAATTGCTTGCAGAGTATAGCAATATGCCAGAGCATCCGCAGACCTCCAGCAGTTCCTCGCATACCGTTGCCACATTGGCGGACATAGCCGAGAGTAGCGGTAAGTTTTATCTGTACAGTAGCGATAGTATTGCGATAGTATCGCTCAGACACTACATTTTACAGCATTTCGTAATCTAATTGCAAAACAAAGATAAACAAATTGCTAAACTATTGCTATTAGTCAAAAAGTATTTTAATAGTAGAATATATTATATTTAGACATCAGAGATGACATTGCGATAGTGTTATTCAGACGTTATATTTTTAAAAATTTTGTATACCGATTATTCTCAAAGCAAAGCAAATTCTACACTATTGTATTTCTTTTATTTTAATGCCAAATTTTCAACAGTTAATTACTAAATTAAGCACTAGTGACCAATAAAGTATCGAATTTTTAAACAATTCGAATCTGTGTCTTTTATATTCTCCTATTGTTGAAGACAATATCGAATTCTGATTAAATACAATCGATAGCTTTGAAGATTGTTAAACGCCAACTGCAATTCAAACTGTCATAAACATTGTAATTAAATGGTGTCTATTTTCAGGGAGTCATATAGTCTCCGTCATTTGACAGTTAGCAATCCCATTTATTAGGAAAGAAAACAAACAGAGCTGATAAATGTATTTAATATTATATTTTTTAAAACGAACCGGTTCAAAAAAACCGCCAAGTGGTATGATATAAATATAGAATTGCATATTTAATAATGATCAATTTCGTGAATTTTACAGCCGCTGCCATTGTGGACACAGCAGGCGGTACGGGGAGCGTTGTGCGTCGCTATAAGCCGCTGGCATCGAGTTCCTTTGACGAGGGTAAACCGATGCGCCGCATCTCGTATTTGCGTGCCACCAACAATGAGGCAGAGTATCATCCTGATCCAGCGGCGGACGGAGCTCCAGCGAGTGCTGCTGCTGCCGCTGTTGTTGCGGTTGCAGCCGCAGCAGCAGCTGCTGCAGTTGTTGAGCCGCACAAGACAAAGGCGCTGGTTGAAGAGCATCCCGATCCCACCTATGATGTAATTGGCGGCGCTGGTGGTGGCCATGAGTTCATTGAAACTCCCAATGGACTGGAAGATGTCCGTTTCTCCACCCACCAAGGCAGTCGGCGCGCCTCCATGAACAGCGACATGCGCAGCAGGTGAGTCATCTCAAGTAATTATCATGTCGAGTTGCAAATGATTAACAATCATCACAATTGCAGCATTCACATTGATGCCGAGCTGAATGGCAAATATGTGCCAAATGAACTGGAGGCCTTTGAGACGGAGATTGAGATAAAATCATCGTGCATCAATGGCAAGGTAAGCAACCATTTGAATATGGCAAAAAAAAAAACCATCATCAAATATTTGAATCCATTAGCGCATGTCCGAGTATCGTTCGTGGCGTCAGGTTAAACTGGAGATCAAAGGAGATTTGCTGCGTATTTACTCTGGACGCCATGGCAAGTCGGAGCACAATGTAAGTTTTTCCCCATATTGTTGCCAATTGTATTCACAATACTAATCATTAATATCTCTTCTGGCACAGGTGATAGAGCTTGATATTAGAAACTTTAAATTCTATGATGAGTCTCTGGACAAGAAGAAGTTCTTAATACGCATGCAATCGAAACCAAGCGCCAGTGGCGCCCATTTGGCCACTTTGGGCAACGAACTTAATCTGGACGATGTCCACGACAAGCTGACCTCTTCGGGCAGCAGCAGCGCCGCCGAGCCACAAACGCCAGCGGCAACGGCTCCATCTTGCGGTCCGTATACGGAAATCCTCTTCAAGACTAAGAGCAGCAATGAGATGAAGCGTCTCTTTGGACTCTTGCAGTGGAAGGATAGCCTCAACTACGATGACAACGTGAGTTTTCTTCTACTTTATTATTATTACTATGTATGAAAGCGTGACAGTCCTCATTTAGTGTAAATATTAGGGATCACAAATATAACTTGATAAATTAATTGAAAAATAAATCCCAAGAAAATTCCAAGCTAACTATTTTAGGATGAATGATAAAGCAAAAATTTTAAATATTCATCTTTTGTTACAAGAAAACATTTTAACTTTTATTTTTGGTCAAATATATAAAATTTCAAATTTTTATTTTTAAATTTTAGTTTCAATATTTTAACTGTTATTTAATTAAGTGATATATATAAATTATTTTGTATTCTTAATTTTTACATGATATTTAACAAGAAAATTAAAGGTCTCAGAATCAAGTTTATAGTGTTGTTTTATACTAATTAAAAGTTGATTAAAAGTAAAAACTTGATATTTAAAATTTAGATTTTTAAAAATTTCGAAGTTCATAAACGTGAGTCCAGTTAATATAGTCATATTAGTTTGAATAAAAAACAACTAAAAGTTTAATAAATCAAAAATTTAAATATAAAAAAGTGAAACATTTTTAACTAATTCATACATATTTTGTTGTACAGGAGCAACCGGCGGGCAAGCAGCTGGCGGAGCCACAGAAAACCGCAGCCACCTCCAGTTATCTAGATGATGTCGCTGGCGCTGCGGACAGCTCGCCACTGAGCTCGCACTCGGGCGGAGGGTTGGTGGAGGGACCTGCAGCGGCGTCTATAGCTGCGGCTGCCACGAGTGACTCGATATCGCCGGTTATGAAGTTACGCAAGCCATCGTCTCATAAGAATGTGCCAGAGAAGGATTTGGGTTCGCCCAAGTCTAAGAACTGGAAGGATTTACTTTTTAGACGAGGCGGTGGTAGTGGCGGTGGTGTTGCCCATGCTGATTTGGCCTCACCCTCAGGCTATGGCAATAAAACGGGCGGCTCCATTGGACTGCCATTGCGTGCGTGTCCCATGTCCAAGAATAATGCATATGTGCCGCATCTGGTGGAGGTGTGCACCAATATTGTGGAAACAAAGGGACTGAGTGTGGTGGGCATTTATCGCATACCTGGCAACAAGGCGGCTATCTCCGAGCTGTCCGAGCTGGTCAACACAAAGGACTTTCAATTCGAGAGCTGTGCCACCGACGATCGATGGGAGGATGTCAATGTGGTCAGCAGTCTGTTGAAGCTATTCATACGTAGTCTGCCGGATGCACTGATGCCTGCTAGTTTCTATATCAACTTCATTGAGGCGGACAAAAAGACGGGCATGGAGCGCATTGTTCTACTAAAGGACATTGTGGAATCTCTGCCCCGCCATCCCTATGAAACAATGAAGCATCTCATTAGACATCTGTGCCGCGTCAGCGATAATTGCGATGTGAATCGCATGGAGCCAAAGAATCTGGCCATTATCTTTGGGCCTTCCATTATTCGTACACCGAACGATACCCTGGAAACGGCTGTCAAGGATATGAAGCATCAATGTCGCATTGTCGAGCTGCTTGTGACACAGGTGGGTGAACAACAATTTCAATTTCCTATCTGAGGTCATTTGGTACTTATACCATATCCGTCTGCTCCTCTGTTTGAACGAGAGCTGGAGCACACGGACTTCTTTCAATCCCGCAAATATTTTTGGTCGTAAACAAGTTCTTTTAATATAAGCATTCACGTCGCTTGATCGCATCAAGATCGTTAAGATATAACACTTGTAATGACTGTTTTACGCAAATAAAGCGCATCAAAGTATGCACTATTATTTTTATCGAAGAATTTGTAATTCATAGATATATTTAATTCATATTTTAAATGAGTACCGGATATTTTGTAGTAGTGGACTTGACCATAGTTTCTTATCATATAAATCCCTTTCTTATTCGCAGTACGAATACTTCTTTGAGGGCGGCAGCTTACCGGATGTGACGGAGGTAAGCGGCGGTGCGGCAGCACCTAGTCAAGCGCAGCCACAGCAGACGCAAGAGGACCAGACGAGCATGTTGCTGCACAATCTGTCAAAAATTGAACGCATCACTGAGCGGGAGACGCGCACGTCCCGTTTCATTCCGCAGCTGCGAAGACGCACTCATGGCAAACGCAGTGCCGTCAATTCGGACACGTACTCCGGCGAGAGTGTTCTGGTAAGCGGCAGTAACCAAGAAAATTCCCACTGCACCACCACCACCACAACCAATACCACCACCACCACCACAAATACCACCACCATTCGCACCAACAATCAACGACGAATGCAGCGAAAAGCTGTACAAAGCATTTGTGATTTTGGCTTAATCCTGCCCGCTGTTCACTTTCAGTCGCTGGACTACGCCAAGGTCTCGGCGAGCAGCACCACCAGCACCAGCAGCAGCTCGACACTGCATAGCAGCAAAACCAGCACCACAACCAAGCTCGGCTCGGCAATTAGCTCATCGTCGTCCGCATCGGCATCGACAACGGCGACCACAACAAAGGCAGCCTCGACGAGCACCAAGAAACGCAGCACAGGCGGATTTTTATCTAGCTCTCGCAACTCACAGACACGCAAGGCCAGCCTCGATGAGAAGGATGCGGGAAGTGTGGATTCGGCCGGCAGCATGGGCAAACAGCAGCAAAGGAGCAGCGTTGACATATCCATTCTCCTCACAGACGACGACTCCAGCAGTCGCTTAAGCGATACGGGTAAGTTTCAACTGAATTTCAAATTATGTTTCCGACATTTATTGACAAACAAAATTATTAAAATTTAAAAAATTGTATAATTTATTGATAAATTATAACAAATCATTTAAAATTTGGAATTTAAAATTAAAACGATAAAAAAAATTAATGAACCAAAATTCGATTCAATATTTTCACTGTCCATTTTATTTTTTCATACTTTCCCCATAACTGCCTTCAAATCTTCAAACAAATCTTAGCCCACTTCCTTGCGAAAGGTGAATTTTATCATTATTTGACCTTTATTTAATTGTGCCTAAATATTTTGTATTTTTTCTACACTTTTCGAAAGTGTTAAAAAAAATGTATTTTGGATAAACTTGATGTTGGCTGTTTTTTTTTAAGATTTCTGGCACTTTTATTCGGGTAGGACCACAAAGGAGCACAGTGAACGACTCTAGGCCGATGAAATTGATGGTTTAAAGTCCTCAAAGTATTCAACAAGCCTTTCCTTGATTTCAATGACAATCACAGACTTATTAAGCAACCCTCGTATGTAATGACATGATGTAATTAAAGTTGCGCCATGTGTAACCCAAATAAATTCCATAAATTCGATTTACTTTTCCTGCCCTGTTGATACACAGTAAAAAGATATAGATAGTTTTTTCATTGGAAAAGCTCTGTATCTGTATCTGGGAGTGGGAAAAAAGCTTTCATTGAGTTTAAAAACTCTGACTTAAAAGGAACACGGAATAATTGATGTCACTATTTATCATTAATTTAATTATGCATTTACAATTCAATTACAGGTTCCATGTCGTTGACAACCATCACGGATACGCTGGACAGCAAGCTGCGCAATTTGCGTAGCGGCTCCGAGTCGAATGATGAGAATGGTTCACCCGAGTTTCCCAAGAATCGTCGTCATACGCTTGGCCAGCCTCTGCACTTGCACTCTGAAAACATTCCTTATGCGGATGAGTCGCCGGAGCGACTGTTCCACAACTTTTGTCCATTGGACGCACCACACTCGCTGCTGCTGAGCCGCTCCTGCACGGCGACCAACAGTTTGGGCGAGAGCAAGGAGGATAAACAGCAGCAGATGATGATAAAGCCAACGGTGGCACCGCTGCCCGCCAGTTTGCTCAAGGCGGCCCACAAGCTGCAACACTCGGCCACGGCGCCCATACATCAGGGCAGCTCAACGGCGCCGGCAAGTGGCGCTGCCACGCCCACCGCTGGCACTGGTTCCAGCAGTGCATCGACACCGCTAGCCGGCACGCCCAGCTCCCAGACGGCCAGCACCGTGCAACGGAACTCGTACAGCAGCAAGAACTTGCGTTTTAGCAGCTCGTTGGCCTATGAGCGTGGCATTGGAGGAGGTGCCGGGTCTGAGGATGATTCCGAGGGCTCAACGACCAGTGATCCCAAGGAGAAGCTGCTAATGGCATCGCCGTCGCCATCGCTTTTTCTCGAGCGCTACAATAAGAAGCGACGGGATCATCGACTCTTTCGCAGCGCCAGCTTCAACTGTCGCAACTACTCAACGCGACACATGAGCAGCAGCTCGACAGCAGCAGCTGCTGCGGCGGCTGCGGCAGCAGCTTGTTGTTCACCAACGTCGTCGTCGTCATCGTCGTGGGCACATGCCGCTGCCGCTCTCACCAAGGACGAAAAGACTGACATGAATCTGACCAAGAAGCGACAGATACAAAACAAACAGAATCGCTCGATTAAACGACGTCACACGGTGGGTGGACCGCACGATTATGCAGCCAATAATGGAGGTGCAGGTGGTGCTGCTGTTGGCGGTGCTACTGGTGGTGGTCACGATCTTGCAGCGATTAATTACAATCATCATAATCGGCATCATCAGCAGCAGTTGCTGAAATTGGGCGGTGCTGCTGCCGAGACAACAACCACAACGACAACAACCACCACAGTATTGCGTAGACTTGGTGCACCACCAGCCGGTGCCACAGCAACGACCACGGCCAGTGCCAGTGTCAGTGGTGTGAATGATGCCAATGTTGCACTGCCCGTCTCTGGATCCAATTCGAGCAACATCAGCAGTGCCACCGCCACTAACAACAATAACAATAACAATAATAACTCACCGCTCAGTGATGGCAGCAATGGCAACAGTACATGCTCTGGCGGTGCAGCTGGCGGTGGTGCTGGTGGAGGTGGTGCAACGGCCAACAACGGCAGCGGCAGCAGCAGCAGCTCAAACACCAGCGGCACTAGCAGCACTGGCGTTCCAGCTGGCGGTCTGTCAGCGGGTGACCAGGTGCTCGAAGTTGGCATCCGCATCAAGAATATCAATCGAGGTCGCTATTAAAGGTGAGTCTTCAAAACAACCAATGGCTGCAAACCACCAAAAATTATAAAAAAAAAAAAAAAAACATGAAATAATTGTTTTTGAAAACCGATAAAATAAGTTATGAGAAAAAAGTTATGAATTTTGTAAGAAATCTAATTTAATTATTTTATTCTTAAAATTCTCAAATTCAGATTTGCAGCCATTGAAAATATCTTACAATTAAAACTCAAAACAATAATAAATTATGTTTACACTTGCAGAAGGAAATACGACAAAAACAAAAGGAACAGAGAGGGTAAACTGTGTGACAGAGACGGAGAGATGGCGACAGAGGAGTTAACATACATAAAAAACTAAAGATAAAAATACCTTAGTATTAACTTAGAGGACACATAGAAAACAAAGAAACCAACGTATATATAGAATATGTTCAAGAGAAAGTATTTATTTGAGACAACAATCAATTGCAGCTCAAGCACAACATACCCAACACTCATACACACAAACACACAACGTGGGAACAAAGAAAGAGAGCAAACAATAAAGAGATAAAGTAAAAGTTGTGTAGAAAAGAGATATACTTATATATAAAAATATATATAAAACCTATTTTGTAAAACGTATACACAGTACGGAGAATATGCTTACCCCATAAATATATATATTTGTAATATAATCATATTTATACACATATATAAAGGTATATATAAGTATTACTTGGCGCAAGAGTGGATATAACCATATAAAAATACATAGTATATGAATATAAAACTATATTTACAATATATAACCAAGCGTTGTCGCCTGCTCCACCCAGAAGCTTAAGTAGAGACAACGATAGAGATAGAGAGAGAAATAACATCAGGCAGCTGTTTTGTCAGATATTTCGACTGTATATGTAGAGTTTGTCGGTGTTATAGGATAGCTTCTAATGCGTAGATGTCACAGTTTCGGTGCCTTAATTGCTTTGCTTTAAAACTTGTTTAATGACATGATTTTGGGAGCACTGTCAGGAGGGGAGCTCTCAAATTGATTCTTAGCTCGTTGGTGCTTTCATGTCATTAGTTTAAGAGTCGACCATGAATATTCTATTTAATTTTCACTGTCATCTTTTTGAGGCCTAAACCCAATTGAGTTCAGCTGCCTGTTTTGCTGTTGATGTGTGGACAGGCGACAAAATCTGGTGCAGAGAATACGCAACAATCTTATAACATTTCGTTCAAATAATCAATCCAATTTTGACCACAAAATGCTGTATTTAAATAATTATTGCATAAGCGAAACATTAAGAGCATATAAACATTACATATTTTTGTAATATGGGATATTATATGTAAAGATGGTATAGTCGACGGCTAACCGCATGCAAGTATCCATAATAAATTATATATATTTATATAACACATACATGCATATATATATTCTTGTGTAATTGTATATTTTTTTTGGTATAATTTTAAGTTGAATTCAACACATAAAGAATGAGAAAAAAAACATACAAGAATATTATGCAAATATAATTATTAAGTGAATATAGCCTTTAATTGTATGTAGTTTTATATATACACCCATAGACACACGCACACATGCATGCATATGAATTATATACACGTATGTATATAATGATCTGTATGCTTACACATATTGTATAAAACTTTTCTTTGTATATACCATTTATCTTTTATCCTTTCTTACTTTCGATTTGTTTTATTATGATTTTCTCCTATATTCTATATATAGTATTATATTTTTTTTTCAAAACCCGTACTTTTACTTATAAATATTATGTTTTGTTATCGCAGAAACAGATAAAAACTTGTTGCAAAATGTTAGAAAACCAAGCGCGTAACGTTGCTATATATATTATAATATATATTATTACTATTTTTTGTTAGTTTTAGGTAGTTATTTTTTAAAATTGTATTTTTTTTAATAAATGTGAATTTATGAAAGCTACAATGACGACACAATAAAAAAAAAATAATAAGAATACTTGTAAAGCGAACATAAAAGTTGTGTGTTTTTATTTAACCTTTACAAAAAGTTTATTTTCTACTTTATGAAGGTATGCCTTATATTTCCACTTGAGTGAGAGTACAGTTTTCTTCTCGAAATTTTATTTTTTAATATTTTTCATATATTTAATAATTTGTTTTTCCATCTATAAATAACTAATGCAACAAAACTTAATAATAATTGTATAAAAATGATACGATACGATACGATATTTACAACAGCAATATAACAAAATCTGTTTAATAAATGCTCTTAAAGTTTAGCCTGAGGTCCTGTGCCCGATATTTTATAGACGAAATGATGGGCCACATCATAGTGCGGATTGCAGGTATGTCGCACGCGTTTTAGCCAGGCTCGAATTTTCGGATACTTGATACGCACATCATAATCGGCCATTCCTATGGAGGACAAAGGTCACATAAGCGTTAGATAACAAAATCCAATTTGATGTGTACATATGTATATTCTGATATACTCACGTGTCTGTTCGATTTCACAGGCTGCAAATATGTCGGCCACTGTAATCGAGGATCCGGTAAGGAACTCGCTCTTGGCCAGCCACACTTCCTCAATGATATCGAGATTGCGCTCCATATACATGCGCAACGTTTCAATTTTCGACTCCTTGGGCGTGCGTCCTGTCAGCAATGGATCTAGCCAGATGGTACGGAAGTAGAGGGCACAAGTAACCCGCAATGTGGTATGCTGCCATTCCAGGAACTCATCGACGCGACCCTGATCCACAAAATACTTGGGATATAGATGCTCGGGTATCTTGCCCTTTGCACTCAAGTAACGGATTATGGCCACACTCTCGGCCAGCTTATAGCCATTATCATTGATGCAGGGGACACGCTGAAATCGATTGATGTTCTGCTTGAACTCATCTGTCAAATGTTCACCTGCCAAGTGCATAAGGTGTGCAAAGTTCAAAGTCGTATTATAGATAATGGCCAAATAAATCGATTAGATTAACCTACAACCTCACCATTACGAAGCTCCACAACGCAATCCTCATACTGCATACCGCTCAACCGAAATATGATTAACAAGGCCCTCGAGGGCTGTGACATCAGATCGTAATAGAATCGCAACGGAGACATCTTTCTAGTATCCAGATTTGTCAACAGTCTATGGGTAACTGCAAGTTAAACTACATTTAGTTTCATTTCAAAACAGTAAACAAACTGTCCATTGTCAATGGTACAAAGATCACTTCGCGCCAGTGTTGACAGAATGTCAACTTAATATTTAGCTAAAAATAGCTTGAAATAGTAAAATAAAAAACTTTCAAAAATCCTAAAAAATAGGTTTTTGAACTTTTGAAAATTAAATATAAAACTAATAGTTTGAAAAAAAAATACATTGTTTAATATTTATTATTTTAAAGACAACGATCAACAACAGACTTTATATTTTTGTCAAAAATATTCAAATATATTTTAGCAACCCAATGGTTTAAATCGGTTTTATGTTTTAAAGTGCATTTTATTTTCTAATTCTGACAAAATAGCCATGTCTAGCTATAAAATATCTAAAACACTGGTACGCACAACGCACCTCAACTCAAACAACAACGATCGATCGCTCGATCATCCGACCTACTCAACGCCAACCTACTTGACACAAGCACAGCTCGCGAGCGACTGTTATTGGCCGTTCACGTGAACGAAAAAGCAAAAGCACAAAAGCTTCAGCACTGAGAGTGAGACAACAAGAGAGAGCTTGTCAGCGAGAAAAGCGGTTATCGGGTGAGCTTTGCGTACTCTGTTTAACACTCTGGAGGCAGCAAACAAATGCTGCTATAAATTGAAGGTAACCGTTTTAATAAAAATATGTATTCATTTTGTTTAATTAAAATTATTTCCTGCGCATAATCAACTCCTCGAATATGTGGCATAAGCTATTGTAAAGCTTTGGGACAGCTAGCTAATCAGAACTTTATCACTATAATTAAGCAAAATAGTGCTTTAGCGGGTTAAAGTTGTTGATTATTTAGTCTTCAACTGATTTGAACATAAAAGAGTATTACAAATATATAAGTAAGTAGAATCAACAGTACTTCACTGAGAGAAAGTGGACAGTCTTATACCAAAATACTGTTATTAAGGGAGTCTAATAGTTTACTAACAGGAAAACTGAAGAAAACTTAACTTAAGCTTTCAATTTTCTCTACTTGGTATATTTTACAAAAAATTATATTTTCCTGAATTTGCAGTAACTCAAAATCCTGGTTCAATCAAAAGTTTTTCTTTTGGTATGCTGAGTATACTATACTCGTATCACATTGTGATGTACTTAAGAGTGTTTAGTACACACACATTGTTTATCACTTTTACTACAGCCCCCTGACAATAGCTTTACGAGTGAGTAGAATCCAATGCAATCGGGGAATATGTTTACTACTTACTATTATTAGTAGCAAAGTTGTGTGATTGTCACTTTTCAAACTATTTTTCCTATTTAAACAGAGCTCAATAACAGATGTCATGATTTATAGTAAAACCTTACTCACTCATTTTAATTGTGAATGTTTGTATTTTAATTCTGTACATACCACGTAATTCTCCGACCGGCTTTAGTGTAAGTAAAGGATTCTCATCATTGCTGAGTCCCAGTAAATCGGCCAATTGCGACGACATTTTTTGCCGATCTGAAAATTGAGAATTCAACCAAATTCATTGTAACTCAACCTTTTTATACCATTTCAATTGGCTTACTGACGCCAAATTTCATTGATCTGGCATCGGAAAAATAAAAACAAATGTCGACTTCTTGTATATACATACTACTTATATATACACATATATATGGGGACTACCAGGTATGATAATAATGAAATCAGCTTGGCGTTAGCAACTGTCACAGAATATTTATTTAGACCTGGTTGTTATCGTTCGTTCCGTCAATATGATTGTTTGTTTGTGCATATGCTTGGTTTCAACTTGTTGTAGGAGCTGGATCAGCCGATGGATTTTAAAAACATACCCACAAGTATTTATACAGGGCTCATATTCGAGCAAACTGGCATGAGTTAGCTGATTAATAAGATTAGTTTGCATGGAAGGAACGATTAAAATTATTGAAGATTGGCCCAACTTGTTGTTTTTTCCTGTAGTACAAAAGATAACAGTGTTCCTCGATTATTTCCATAGTTGTTTTTACTTCTGACCAACTAATTCAAAATATTTTCATTGTTAATCTTCTTTGACGTATAAATATTTACTTTTATTTATTATTTCGTATCTCAAATCTTTAATTATAATATAAATAAGAAGTTGAAATTTTAAATTTATATATATTTCCTATTTTGTAACTGAAAATGTTTATTGTACAAGTATCTTAAATAAATTAAGCTTTATTCAAGTGTCTATTAATTTCGGCAATTCATTGCCACTTATTTAAGTTATCTTTCAGATCTATTTTTAAAATGTTGAAACTTTAAAATAGCCCAAATATGATTAATGGTGGAATCCCTAACGACAAGATAAGATGAGACTTCTGAATTCCATTATCGTTTCAAGCTATATACAAACCTTTTACCTGATAGTGAAAGTTAGCTTAGTCCCTTCAACTATCGCTGGAAAATGGCAAATATCATCAAATATATTTTTGAACCCATCCACTCTAAAATTAAAGTAAAGCCTCCGAAGTATTCACATTTTCATATTCATAATATAATATAATATAATATTATATAATATAAGCAAAGACAGTTAAGATATACATAAATATTATACAAACTTAGGTATGTGTATGTATGTGCATGTTGGCAAGAAGAAGATTAACCCGAATCGTCCTGAGCAACATTTTTTCAAATTTCTTAATGAAAATTTCAGGACTGATAAATTTGAGTTCGCTGAATCCGAAAAACATATTCATTTTGTTTGTCCTTGTCAGGATAATCGACAGGACCATTTTTTCGGCTGTTACCATATGGTAACGCTGGGAAGTACAGGGTACAGGTTTTCTTAATGCTACAAAATACAAATGTTTGAGAAAAAGTCTAATAAACACAACTTAACTCAACAGGGGGGCTCTTCCTTGATATATAGGACCAAATTTGGGTCAAATCGGTGCAGTATATCGTATATATAACACAACTGTCATAGGAACAATCGGGGTCAAATTCACCTTTAGTATGAAAAACTTTTTTCTATTTTGAGATATCTCAACCAAACTCTTAGAATGTGTGTCTTATATGTTGCTACACATCCTGACCAAATTTGGTTCAAATCGGACCATTATATCATATAGCTGCCATAGGAGCAATCATATTTTGTAAACAAAACAATACCTAAAAGCGAAAAAATGTATGGAAAAAACCTGTACCCTGTACTTCCCAGCGTTACCATATGGTAACACGAAAATAAAAAACGCAAATTAAGCGAAAAAAAGTGGTTTTTATTTAGTATTTTTTTCATAATTAATAAGTGCACTCTTTTACCTTTCTAATGATGTGTGCATTGCATATAGTTCAGTACTAAAATTAGTCAAACGGCTTAAATTTACTTGCGACGAATTGCCAAATGCCGTTTTTTTGCACTGCAGAATATAATGAGCAACTTAAAGCTCATTTTTCGATCAGCTAACTTCAAGAGATTTGTTCAATCAACTTTTTATTAGTTAGAGACAACAATTTACTTCTAGAATATCAAATAAAAGTTAATCTAACGTTAATATGTTGTCTAAAAATAAAGTTTTAGTAAATGCCTATTGCTTGTTACCATATGGTAACGCTGGGAAGATTCGGGTTAAGAAGATGAAAACAATAACATAATACTATGATAATACCTCAACGATACCGTTGAAACAATATTGATTAACATTTTATAGACTTTGGTTTCAAACATTTCATATTTTTGTATTTTCTTTTATTTTTGTGGTGAATGGGTAAACGGTTCGATTTTAAATCGGGTTTTCGAGTGACGTTAACGGTTACAATCTCCTTCCCTGATTTCAATGCACAACAGTATACAAAGGTACATTTTATTAACTGATTTAAACAGTCAGTTTTCCATTTTGATTAGTCAATTTTGTTCTTTCGCTGATAAAAGAGTTAAAATTGGTACAGATCTTGTAGATGAATTCTACGTTAGTTTGACTTTGATTACATTTCATATGTCTATATTTATATGTATGTATTGGGTTGAACATTAGAATTCGTATATTTTCTCATAATTTCCTTGCATTGCACTCTAATTTCCTACATCAATTTCTGTGATTGTTTCCAGATGGAAATAAAAAAAAAAATTACACATCATATTTTTAATAATAGATAGTTGCGATCTAAAATCGGAAAATGCTGATTTCCTTCAAATTTTTTTTACAGTTTATCAGATTCACTTTGTAGTCTTTTAAGTTGTCGACCCCTGTTCTAAATTCTTTTGGGGATAAGGGAATAACATTTACGAACATTTACATAAAGTATATGTATAATAGTACAGTCACAGTTACAGTTACAGTTACAGTTACAGTTACAGTTACAGTTACAGGTATAGCTATAGTAATAGTTACAGTTAGAGTTTTACATAAATAAATAGGGTATTTGTGCCTCTTGGGAGAATCTGTGGCTTTCTGAGATTTGGCAATCTACTATTACTACAATATATGGTGGACCTAAACATTCTACAATATATGTATGTATATGTGATTCTTCTTCTTATAGCTAAATCTACTTGTTCTCAATGATCATCTGCAGCTGCAGCACAAGACTCCGCGCCAGCTGAAGCACCGCCTGGGCATTATGACGCTCGGCCATTTCTGGAAAGGATTAGCATTGAAGTGAGATAAGAGAATAGCAGGCATTGTTAAACTTACCATTAAAAAACTTGATGACATCGGTAAAGTCCATGCTGTTGGACAAGATGATATCGCGATAGGTTTCGAGCAGCGCCAGCGCCAGGAAGAGCACAAAATGACCGGAGGCAATGTGCTTGGCCGCCCAGATGACCTCCCAGGTGGCAAAGACATCGTCATAGATGAGCTCACGCTTAAAGTCCAAGAGGAACCAGCGATAGCAGAAGTAGAAGTGCGTATAGTCTCCATTCGAGTCCATCAGATCGTACATCTCCGAGTCGAGTATTTGAATCAGCGAACTGTCGAACACAATCCAATTCAAAATTGGAGAATATGCGAATATGCAGATCACCCTACTCTACTCACCGCATGTTGGCAAAGTGCATGTCCATGGCACCACCGCTGGGAAAGTTCTCGATCATGCGCTCCATGAGCTTGCAGAAGCAGCTGTAGCTGAGCGACTCATCATCGAAGATAACCAGGAGCGGAGCCACGAGATCGCACATGCCCTGCATGTAGCCAACGTCCAGGTGCTCCCACACATACGTGGATATCACATTGCGCAGCTTGTCCAGATTCTCGTTGGCAAAGTACCAATAGTTGCGATCACAACGCTGCACATCCTTCTCGATCCGATGCAGATTCAGGCCAAACTGTTCCAGCAGTTCGCTCTGATGGGGAATGTGGGATGTTAGTAGGTTAATTGGTGAAGGTGTCTCACGACTTACACTGTAGACACCGCCATTGGAGCTGGCTGGCGAGGCACAGGCAGACTTTGGCTGCTGCAGTGCATCCAGATTGGGTGCTGTGGCGGCGTTCTCCAACTGCTCTGTGAGCGGGGGCATCTGGCTGTTGGCTTCTGTCTTGGGACTACGTTCCCAGTTGGCAATGTCCACGGAGGCGTTTGTTATGATGACTGCTGCCTGTTGTGGCTTGGTTGCGTCCTCGTCGTGGGGCAGCTGAGCCTGCAGATCATCGGCGCTGAGAAACTCGGGACTCAGTACGCCATGAGAATCACCTGGCTGTGGAGCACCTCCGACTGTTTCATAGGAGGATGCCGTTGAGGTTGAGCAACTTGGCTGTGGTTCATTTTGCTTGGCTGAGACTGATTCATCAGATGCACCGGATGCATCAATAAAATGTTGTCGCTTTTTCTGCACATCATCATGATCTCGCTCATCCTCTTCGTCCAGCTCGTCCAGTCCCTCATCCACATGTCCGGAATCTGTGCTGGTTTTCATTGCTCGTGGAATCGGCTTGACACTCAGATGTGAGGCACTAACCACGGATGCCTCCTGTTGCTGCTGCTGCAGCTGCTGTCGTTGCTCATCGTCAAACTCGAGATCTCCCGGATCGGATATATCCGAAATATCCTCAAATACCTCATTCTCCAGCTCTCCGCCGGCATCGAGATCCGCCGCTCTCACCGTACGCTCATTGCCACTGTTGCTACCCGAGCTGAGCTTGGCCACAGCCCGTGCCGTCTTCTCCTTCTCCCGCTGCTGGACAATTGCATCCACCGCCAGCCACTCGCTCATTGTCGTCTCATAGTAATGCTTGCAGGTCTCGTCCTGCTTCTGTCTCTCCTCCCGCGTTGTGCCAAACGCATAATGCCCCAACAAATATGGCCAGACATCTTTGCGCAGCTCCGGCTGCACGCCTCCAAAGTAGATCAGGCGATAGAATTCCGTCGGGTTCTGCAGCATGCCGTCCGCATTCAGAAGCTCCCAGCGCTCCTTGGTCAGACCCTCCTCATCCGCTTTCACTGTAAAATGAATCAACAAATAAGCATTTAATATTAAATCACAAAATACTTATTAAACACTATCTAACTATCAAAAATATCTATTGATATTTCACGTAATTCACTGAAAAAACAACTTAAATGAAGTTTGCTAGAATTCATAATACCAAAACACCCACACTCACAGTTTTTAAGATAAAACCTTTTTTTATGGTAAATTACGTTATCTATTAATGTTATCTATTACCCCACTTAATCACAGCAAGATCGGATAAGTAGAGCAGCAGTAATATCTAGCCAAAGCTATTAACAATGAGTGCAATATAAGCCCCTAAAAGTATGCAGCAGTTTTTATTAGATAGTAATTTCTATAAAGTACTTTTTATATACTATCGGTCGGTATCGCGACTATAGCCTTTCCGACGAGTTTAACATTTATATTCGTGATAAAATAAAAGTTTCTATTACCTTTATTTCTTCCCCAAATCCAATCTATAGTCCAATATATTCCATTATACCCATATTTGTCCTAAATGCCTTCCATAATTATTCATGTTACCTATATTTACTCCCCAATTACCAGCTGATATAAGACCCTTTACTTTTAATATAATTTAGCACTTACTTTCTGGTGTAATGCGTCCATGAACGAGTCCGGATAAGTGGGTTCGCACCGTGGAGAGGTGGCGACAGTAGGCCAACCAGCCGTAGAAGGCTCTTGAGATGATCTGGCGACGCATCGTGGAGCAGACCATCTCAATGCTGGTGCTCTGATTGTGTTGCTGCAGCAACGGCGACTCCAGCGGATATTGATCGATGGACAGGCTCTTGTTGGAGCAATCACTGCTGCCTGTCGTGGAGCAGCTGCTCAGTTGAGCCCGTCTCGGTGTGCTGCGGACAAAGTCCAGAATGGAGTGTGTGGCAGCTGTAAAAGAATATAGCGGAACTTAAACATAATCAACTGCCAGTAAGGACAAGTCTTACCAAATTCCTCGTGCCGACTTTTGCTGACAATGCGAAAGACATAGTCAATGGGTGTCTCGTCCACAGATTCCATGACCGAGGGCAGAATGCGTCGACGCATGCTCTTGGGCCAGAGAAACATTTTGCCAATGCCACGCTGAGACCACAGTGGCGGATCCAGCTGTCCATGTGGCAACAGACCCGTCTCCAGGCAGCTGAGAAACTGCTGCATATGTCCGCCTTCTGGAAAGTGAATGGGAGGACGTTGAACGCCATCCTGACCGACAAGGATAACTGTGCCACCGCTATCCTCGCCACGACTCTGATGACAATGCACATAGACAATCTCATCCACATTGATGTTGAGTGCATATGCCCAGTAGGCCTCCTTGTCAATGTCCTCCTCCTCGGCCTCGTTGTAGCCGTTCATCAATTGATTGGGCGTCCATTTGATGGTCAACGTTTGTATATGCTGATGCAGGCTCAAATATCCAGGCATTAGCTCCGCAACATCCTTGGGCAGCACATGCACATTGTTCTTGCCATAGAGGAGCGTCGCCTTGGCATTCTGATGCAGTGACTCCACATAATCCTTGGCCACACTGGCCGAGGCAATCGATTTGAATGCACAGCTGCTGGCATCATCCGAACTGGTGTTTAAGCTCCGCTTGAAATTGATAATCGCCGGACGCGAACAAGTCGATGACGATCGACGACAGCTGATCCGATGACGTTGCACCTGAAAAAGCCAACATTTGATATGAATATAGACTTATTTGAGAAGTTGGCTACCCTCAAAAAAAAAACCAGCTTCTAAAATCAAGAACATACATCTTAAATATTTGGTTCTTAAAATAAGATTATTTTAAGACCAAATTAATTAAACTAAAATTTGTGTTCTAAAAAAACATAAAATCTTAATATATGAATAAAAATCTTAAATTGTTAGAAAGGTATAAATATGTACAATTGCATATGAAATAAATGGTGGCTCTAGTTGTGAAGAAGTAGGCGGCGGTTCGAACCAAATTAGAATAACATTTATAAAATTAACAAGACAAAATAATATATATAAAAATATAAAAAAAATTATTTTTATTATTTTTTATTTTTTGATTTAATTTTAAGAACATTTATTCTTAAAATAAGAACTTGGTCTTATTTTAAATGTATTTAAAATCAAGATGTGTTCTCTTATATTAAGAATTTTATGTTTTCGACGCATTTTTTAGATCAAAACCTTAGTTCTGAGATCAAAATCTTGATTTTAGAACATTGTTTTTATCAGTGTAATTCCATTTACCAGCTCATCGGCATGAGGATCGGTCCAGTAATGATCCGCTGTTTTGGCACGTGTAAATTCCAGAGCACAAGGACCCACAAGCAGGGAGCTAAGTATGGAGCCATAGTCGGAATCGGCCACCAAGGAGTCCCGATCGTAGTAGCTCTGTGCATTACTCACCAAATACTCAATGATCTTGGTTAGACGCTTCTCGTAAAGAGCCAAACGAATCCACAGATATCTGGAATTGATCGCAAACATAGTTTTGAGTAAGCATTATTTAACAAAAGAATACTAAAAATACTAATGATATGAAAATAAGACAAATTACGTAAATAAAACTCATAATCTGTGAGTTTAGTTGAGATATTGTGTTAGATTTTGTTAGATTCGCCGATCTGTGAAATATCTAGACAATTGAAAAATATCTGGGTTCGATTTCCCATCATGCTATTCCAAAGTTCCTTAAAAATGTGAGATATTTTAGTATCTCCAGAAAAATCAAAAATTCTCAAACTAAACCTAAACCTAAAAATATTTCTACTATTTTTTAATTATTGACCAATCTCTTCTATGGCAGCTTTAAGATATACGGAATTTTAACCACTTTTGTGGATTTAAAATATGACTTCAGATGCATATTGTATCAGATTGGTTGAGATATCTCACAAAACCAAGAATAAACTTCTTTTTTGACTTATCATTTATTCAGGAAGCTATATAACAACTTTGACAGACGGACAGGGATTAATCGACTGGTATGTTGGTTTCCGGTTACCATACGGAGTTAAATATTATTTTTTTTTTGACTGCTAATAGTTTTAGTTTTATTAAAAAAATGTTTTTCTAATTAAATATAATATCAAATGACACAAATAAAATCTCAACTCAACTTTGTTATCGTCAATAGATAAGATTAAAACCTCTTAATAAATTGTTTTCATTAGTTATCAAATTTGTTAATCAATTTACTTTAAAATTTAAGCTCCGCGTAATATGAACAACTTATGTGTATATCTATAAAAATAAAGAATAAATTATAATTATTCAAATGACTCACTTCATGCTGGCCAGCGACATGCTGGAATTGCTGGCGCTGACCGAAACGGATGCGGAGGCGGATGCGGATGTGGAACCGGTAACCGTTGATGTTGTGGCCGTTGTGGTGGACATGGAATTGCTGCTGGCCTTTTTGAGCATCGGTGGTCGATTAAAGCTGTCACTGCTGGAAGATGAACGCTTGCTCGGATCATTTGACTCGATATCCTGAACCATTTTGCTAATGTGCTCCGCCTCGGCACAGGTCTTGGCAATCTTATGGAGCAGCGCTGTCGTCGATGATGTCTTGAAAAGGCCAAGAGCACGTCGACGCAATCCCTGACTGAGACATGCCTCGACGGCGGCACAGAGCGAGGTCACCGAGCTGCTCTCCTCGTGCACGTACTTCTTGGTGACCGCCTCCTCCATTAGCTGTTTCACCTCCTTCTTAACGCTCGCAATGAGCCGCTCCTTGTAGTCGACGCCATCTGTAAATGCCAGAGAACACATCATCAGCACAATACACAGTCAACATTGATGTTTCGGCTCCCCAGTGTGCACGCCACGCGAATCTCATAAAAGCAAACCCCGCGGGGCCTTAAAACGAAATCACAGCATTACAGTCCGACCTCCTGTTCTCCGTTCTTCGCTCTCCGGTTTCATTCCCTTCATGGCTGTTCCGCTTGTCGCTCATTGTCACCGTTTCGCTCTGAAACTCAATATGTTCAACATGTGTTGACAGTCAGCTACCAAACCCTCCTCTTTCCCCCCTCTCCTTTCCCCACTGCCTCCTCGTTTGAACATGAAATTAAAACATACGCCCCGTGCGCCCAGTCGCTGACCAGGACAAAAGACACATGCCACTTGCCACTTGCCGCTTGCCACATGCCACACCTACCATCCGCACACCGCATGCTTCGTTGGCGCCCAACGAATGCTAATGGCATTTGCACTCAAAATTCATGATGGCTTCCGGCTACGTATAATTTCATTTTCATTAATTGTTTTCCATTGCCACCACAGCAAATGGAAATGCGAGCCAGTCTGATCATAGTGAGATATGTGATGTACATACGTACATTAGGGTGCATCGATTTTTTTGAAAAAAAAAAATAAAATAAAATGGTAACCCATATTCCCAATCTACGATCAATTCTAGAAAGCATAGTTCTGAAATCAATTCAGATTCCCCGCTATTTAAGGTGAACAATTTTGTGTTTTTAGATTAATATTATGTTTTAAGGACAATTAGTCTTTTGAGTCTATGATAGTTCTTTATTATTTTGAATGTCCTCGTCCAGACAAAAGTTTTGATACCAATCTGGTTAGGATCGGACTAAAAACATTAAAGATATGCTAATAATAACATGATAACAATTTCAAAAAAAATACATTTTTCAACTCAAAAAGCGGGGACTAGGAATTGATTTTGGAGCTATGGTTTCTTAGTAAAAATATCTTAGAATTGACCGTAGATTTCGAATTTGAGTTAACCTTTTTTACTTTTTCTTGGCCCATACAATTCTATGCACCCTAACGTACAAATATATGCAGTCAAACTTTCCTTAAGGAAACTTCGATATACTCAAACTCTGCGCATTATTTATTTAATGTAAAACTTTAAATTAATTTTGATCTTCATTTTCATAAATGCATTTGTGTCTGTATAATATTATACAGGAAATAAACCCGAAAGAACCCGAAGGTACCGGAAACGTTAAACAAAATTAATGGTTTAATTTTTTGTACCAGAACCAGTCTCATAATTAATTCCTTATATATTTTACATATGGTACATTTGAATGAATGCAAAGGGTTTCCCCTTGTATTTTTCGAAAATTCAAATAATTTGATCTCTAGATTTTTAATAAACTTTTTGATAATTTGCTTAATTGTTTTTATATAGGAATAATTCAATACTCATTCACTGTATCGAATTTGCGTGTGTTTTTCCACGTTGCCGTCAATTGAAAAAATTTCAAACCCTTTCGGCTACCTTCCATATTTCTTTAAAACTTAATCATTCTCAGAGCTATCAATTAATTTTGTATAACAAATGATTAATAAAATAATACAGTCGATACAAACAGAATATAACCACCCAGAGAAAATTATTAAGAAAAATTAATCATAAACTATGTATGAGTTACTATTGAAATCGACATTAAATTCTATGCATGGATGCATTGGGTGAAAATCTCTTTCAGTTATTTAAATGGGACAATAACAATTATATTTAAAAAACAAGGCACTGAATGTAAATGTATTCAGAATGTTATCTAAACAAACATTACAAATGTGTAAGTATAAAATAATACAATAATTCATTTGATTGATTTTGATATCAAGCTAAATTCATGATACGTAATTTCAATAACCCACAAATTGCTGCGGTGAAAGATAGCTGCACAGGTTGTCAGTCGATCTTCTTGATTTTAGAAGCTGGTCTTTTTTCAGTGTAGGTAGTTCACTTTGGCATTTATAATAAAAGGAATCGCAGTATCACGAAAGCTAAATGAAATGTCATGCAGCATTTTCTGTGGAAAATTGGAGCAGACTTAAATGTAGGAATGTGTCAAGTGGCAAGTAGCAAAGTGGCATCTGGCATGTGGCATGAGGCAAAAGTGACAGTCACTTTAAAAGTCTTTAACTAACTTACCACAACTAATGCTAAACGGTCAACATTTTGCATACATTTGCCACACATTTATGCAATATACACAGAGAACGATACACAGACACGGTGTTCAAGTTGTCCCTGTGGCAGCCATGTGGAGACTGTAGACTGTAGACTGTAGTCTGTAGTCTGTAGACTGTGCAGCTGTTTGCCACCCAGTTGGATACTGAGGCCATTATGCGTCGGTCTGGCGACAATACGCTGTCTGGCACACAGTGCATCGCCCAGAGGCGTGGCGGGCGTGGCGGGCGTGGCGGGCGTGGCGGGCGTGGGACGAGGGGCGTGGCATGGCAACGGGGACAGTGGGACAGGCAATGCCACATGCTGAAATGAAATGCGTAAACGAATGCCACGAATGCAACATGCTGCTAGCCGGGTGGCGTCACTTGCCATAAACACAAAAAAAAAAAATACGGAGAAAAATAAGAAAACGAGGAAGGAGAAGTGGAAGCCACAGGATGTTAATGGTGCTGTTTAATTGCAGCTCCTTTGTAACGGCATTCGCATTTGCCACAGTTTTGTAAGACGCGTAATTAGTATTTAAATGTAGTGTGAAGCAACAGGAATTGCAACTAAGGCTGCAGGACAAAGTTTTAATAACTACATTTCAACTGAGAGACTGAAAGAGCTGAAAGCGCCAAGTAACCGACAGACCGAGTGCTACACTCTAAAAAATATGCTTAAATTATGTAGGAGTCGGTCATAAATATTAAATCTAACTGACTTTTCCTATGACAGCTATAATTTTACGACTTTAACCAAACTTATGCTGATCGTATCAATTCACGTCAGCTATAAAATTTGTGAGTTTAATTGAGTTTCCTTAAGCCACAACAAATTTTTGTATATTAAATTTCTTTTTGTTTTTTTATATGCTCAAAATAATTTGATGAGCATCTTTTTTAACTAGAAATAAGTTGAATATATTATTTTTAATTTGTACACCTTAGATTTCACAACTGGTCAACACCTATTACAAAATATAAAGGTCGCTATTCAAAAAAAATTCCATTTTTAAATTCATTTAATTTTGTTATTTTCAAGTTTAAATTAATTGAAATATAACAATGTCTTGTCAAGTAAATTTTGCGATAAGTTTAAGATTACCTGACAGACTTGAACTAAATCCAAAAGGTATTTATATAGTATTACAAAAAAATTTAATTTTAAGTTATCCGGCATTGAAAAAATCTTTAACTTAGTGTTTTTTACTCAGTGTTGCAAATTTTCGAGCTAAGTCAGCTTTTGAGATCGTTTGTATCTACTTGAATATCAACTGTTTAAGTAGGGAAAACTTAATTTTATGAGTGTATATACAAACAGAGACTGAGAGAGGCAAATGCAAAGACAAGTGCAGAGAGCAGACTTTAGCTACATTTCTCGTATTTATTTGCATATAAGTATATACTATATATTTTATTTGAGCTAACTGGTGACAGTTCCCTGTTGACTGTTTTGTTGTTTGGCGTGTGGTGCTTTCATTTGTTTGTTTGCCTTCTGTGGTTGCATCAAACAAATATAAATATCCCATAGATAAATGTCGTGTCATCTGCACAACTTTGTATAATGTCATTTGACAAAAAATCAAGCTCAAAGCTCATTTTAAATCATTTTGTATCTCTGAACGCATTGGCATTTAAGCCACAATGTTGGCCAACTTCAATATCGCAATGGGAAATCAAATCTCTAGAGTCAAGCAGCCACGGGGCGTATGTGTAATACCACAGACATCAGATTAACAAAAACACACAGAAGAGTAAAGACAACATTTTACATATACTATAGCCACAATCAGTGCTTTCAGATATTCCGATTTATCGTTTGCAAAAATGCGCACTTCACATTTTCCTCAATGGATATTTAATTTGCCGTCACCGTAAATTCATTAGGCCACAACACAAATGGCAAATTGATGGCTCAAATGGTTCAACATGAATTCAGCTACCCGTGGCGAGGACTTTAATTACGGTTACCAGCATTCGTGTCAATTTTAAAATAAACCCGCATATTTCTATTTTAATGTGCGTTATTTCGCCTCGTTTTTCATCTTTTATGTTCTTCTTGTCGTTGCCGTTGTTGATGTTGTTTGGATTTATATTTATTTATTTTTTTTTTTATTTCGGGCTGTCGTTGCAAAATGATTTGACCCTTGAATGTCATGACCCTGCTTCAGTGGCCAAGCTCAGGCGAACAGCAACACAGTACACTTGCCGCAAAATTATAGATACTAACTCTAGCTAACAATTAAGTAAATATACTAATGTATTTCGACAAAGACTTTAGTAGAAGTATCTGCCAATTTACTTTCTCATTCTCAATTTTTCTTAAATTAATATTCAAGTCAAAGATCAAAATGGCTTACTAGTTATTTAATTTGATCAATTCTGATACTAAGTCATGTTCTACAATTCTTTTACAATCAAAAGTAAGGCAAGTTAAAATATTTGATTAAAATTTTAGTAAAATGCCAAATTCATCGGCTGTTGTCATGAATATCTCTAAAGATTTTGTGAATAACACCTAATACAATTTTTTTTTTTGTAATATATTTCTGTCAGAATTATTCAATTTTTACTTTATCTCTGTACTTACTTAAAATAAGATATAAGATCTTAAGGTTTGTGTTTGTATTTAAAAATGCATCTGCATTTGCTCAACTTGAGAAAATATTCTGAACTCAAAATGAATGAAAAATTTCACTCTATAATGAACTCAAGCTTTTTTTTTCTTAAATATTATAAATAATTAAAATTTATCTAATTATAGGTGTACAAGTTAATAGACAACTCTGAAGCGCAATTCATGATTTATTCTGTTTAATACGACCCTTTTATTGTTTTTTTTTTTTAAATTGTCTTCTTTCGTTTCGAGTAGCATTTTAATGGCTTTTGTTGCTGTTGCCAATTTAAATGGATTAAAACAATTGCCAATTTCGAGTACGTGGGAATTAATGCTGAACTGAGATTTGAAAATGCTTTCGAATATTAACTTTATTGTTCGTGTTTTTGGCATTGTCTCGAATGATTTAATTTAATGAAAATCGGACTAGCTGCTTGAGGACCGAACGATTTGAAAATGTTGTTCGTTTTCCAAGTTACTCGCATTTGAACTAAATTAAATTAAATGATGTATAAAATTGCAATAACAAAAAAAAACGAATCCTCTGAAAAACCTGATCTTTCTTAGTTTTCAATGGGCTTGGAAACTTGTTAAATAAATGAAAAACACACAATAGATTCCGTTTTCTCGCAGTGTAGCAGCATATAAAAATCTATTTATGTTAAATCATAAAGAATATAGACTCTCTCTTGCCGTTAGTAAATATAGCGGTAACTGTGCTTATGACTATTTCTGTTTATTACAGTTATGTGTATGTGTCCATGAGTTTTATCGAACTGACAACAGTTTTTATAGAATTAAGATAAAACACTTAATTAGGCGGGCCCCGAGCATGGGATACGGGTATAGGATTTGGGTACAAGTCTGGGGTATTAAACATCTGTTGCGCTCCATCTCTTTTTTTTTGTGTGTCTGTCTCCGTCTGTTATTGTTGTTGTTGTTGCTAAATGAGTTTCTGCTTCCCAAATGTTATCGCTAACAACGAAACCCGCATAGAAATTGCTAACTGACACACAGACATGTAAAGACAAGGCCTCTGTATGTGTGTGTGTGTAAGAGAGTTGCGCATTTCGCACATTAATTAGAGTCAAATTGTATTGTACATATTTTATGAAAATATCTAAATATATGTGCATAAATATGTGTGTGTGTGTGTAAGTGTATTTGTTAACATGGACTCGTATATATAATCGTGTATGTTCTACACACAAACTGCATTAGGATTGCGCAAAATGGCCGTCCGTAGATGAAAGCGCAGAAGAAGAAGAAAACATATTAGATGAAGGACAAAAAACTGTTGCCTACATTTTAGGGCAAGAATTTTTGGCATTTTCTTTTGATAGTTTGCAAAGTGACAGCTGTTTGAGCTAAATGCTCAAAAAGGTCACATTCTCCGCATTTAACGGTCCAATGAAGCGAATTGATTAAATTGCAAACATCCCACACATATTTTCAGCTGCATTCTCATTATTAATTTGCACGGTTGTTTACATTGCGTTTGATTTTGATTTGCTGAGCTTAATTACAAAATTCAATCTGCTACGCTTTTTGCCTTTTATTTTTCTCTCTCTTTCTCTTACTTTCTTTCTTTCTCTCTCTCGGTCTCCCTTCGTATGTGTGTGTTTGTGTTTATGTGGGCAAATTGCATTTACAATTTCAATTGCAATGCGAACTTGGTTAAATCTGTCATGAGATTTGTTGTATAACATTCTGTGCAGCTGCACGGGATTCAGCTCGAATAAATTGTGTAGCCGTAAATCCAAGAACTGGGAACGCATGGAAACTTGATCCTACCTTTTAATTGAATGAACCTGACAGTGAAGTTGTTTTCCGCTTGTTGCTAATTGAAGTTCATAGGTCACGGTTTACTTATAATTTCATTTCAGCAGAATATTGTTATGCAATTAGAAGAGCATGCAACAGCAGAAATTCTGATAGCACCTACGAATACACTGCGATTTGATGTTGCGTTGGCGAGTTGGTGATATAATTGCACTTATAATTGCATTCCCATTTCAGCTAAATATAAATGCCATCTTGATTAAATGACATTTCTGGCTAAGCTCTGTCTTATTGGAATCGATTTCTCATACTCCTACACTGATCAAAGTAGTGATGTGAAAATATATCGACAACTCGATGATTTCTTTTGACGATCTATCAAGTTGATAAAATCGATTTAAAAAACAAAACCAACAACTCAATGGGGATTGTTCATAGTTCATAGATAGTTAATTCATTGAGTTGAGTTTGGTCGTTCAATTTTTTATGAACGACCGTTATCCAAACCTACAAAACATCCAAGGTTTAAATAAAGCATGAAAATGATTTGCAAAAAATAAGATTTGTAATAAAAAAACATGTGTATTTGTATTTACAATTATGTTTTAAAATTAAAAAATATTTTTTTCTGAAATCTCGTTATTTTCCGCACGATTTACTATTTTCCGATATATCGACAACTCGATACTTCTAACTGAAATTTCTTATGTTTAAAGACACCATATTAAAGACACCCATATTCATTTTTAAACAATTTTTTCAGTGTATTCGTATTGAAGCAAACTGATTGAACAACAAAAAATTATTTCGATTTGATTTTGATGTGAACCGGTGCACACTGCGTCCATCTTTTATAACTTAAGAGAAAATGTCTAAAATAGCTGAAATGGCATACAGAAAAAGGGCTGTGTTCTCCTAATCCTATGGGAATGTTTGCTGTTTGTTGTTTATACCCTACAACCATAAAATGCTTGTCCAGGCTAATGGAAAGTTGTGTGTCAACTCGAGAGCTCTCGTAAAGACATACAGACATACATATAATTTTTGATTTGCCCTAACAGTCACGTCCATAAATATTCGTTAGACACACAAACGCTTTGATATATAAAATTTCATCAATTTACTGGATATTTCTTAGACGCGTTATTTCTTGCGCTGTTGTCTGATGAACATAAAATTAATGATGGCCAGACAGTGGATTTTTCTTGTTGTTTTTGTTGCTAATTTTAAATGGCTTAATGCTTAAGTAAGTGTCTTCATTTGAAATATCGTCTTTGGTCAGGACAGGAGCAAACATGTGAGGACATGTGAGTTTGACACGCATATTTTGAAACATTTTATGGACTGTTAGACGCACACACGCAGTCGAAAACGTGCCAAAGTCGCAAAATCCTTTGCACTCGCCTCAAAGTATGCAATGCGAATGTTTTCGAGCCACGCATTTGTCCCACTCTCCATCAATCTACCTCTCTCTCTCTCTCTTTCTCTTTCTTTCTGGAATGCTGCATGAATACACAGCTGGAGTCAAACTCAAGTTTAGTCGGCTAAGCGACATGTGATGACTGCACAGAGAGAAATAAGCCATATATAAATTATGTTTGAATGACCTGAAATTAAGTGTATGCGTTACATAAAATTCATATTTTATATAAGAACGAAAATACAACAAATCTTGCCGAAACAGACAAGATTCTAATTTCTGAATTCGATTTAAATTTCAGCGACTACACAGAAAAACAGAAATCAGGGATTCCCGGCTAACATTAATCCAAAGTGGTGTCAGAAGTACGCTAATCCCGAATTCTCAAAAACCAATATGAAATACTTGAATCAAGTTCGATTTTTCTTAACATTATTTTCAATTTTGGGGTTCTGTAATATTTGTTTTCAGTAAGATCCAATAATATAGGCTTCTTTGACTTTTTCCAATGTCAAATTCTTAATATCAATGCCATTTTATCTACGTATTATCTTAATTTAAAAATTATACTGAATATATACTTTAAAAATTCAAGTTAAAATTAATTTCTTAAACTTTATTATGAAAATGTATTTTCTTCCTGTGTACTTGCAGAGCTCGTAAATCTAAAACTAAGTTATTATTATTTCAAGTCAAGGTATTTTTATCTTATGAATCTTTTTTTTGTTTACCTTTTCGCTAATACAGGGTTTAAAGAACTTGAACCATGTATGAACTGTACATAAATGAAGAACGAGCGGGTTTCTTTTAGTTAGCGAAAAACTATTTTTTTGAGTGTTTTTATTACTAGACTACTCAAATTATCCGTCCGGGGGAATTGAATTTAAAATATTTAAGAATTGCAAATTTCAATCTTAATTTAAAATATTTAAGAATTGCAAATTTCAATCTTAATTTAAAATATTTTGAAGAATCTAGACTTTATTAATTTCAATCTTAATGTGATCTTAAGTTTAAGTTCGAGATGCTAGAATTTTTCGCTCTGTGTATGGCTGTACTCAAGCTGCACACCACTGTGCAATGCCATTGGGCAACCATTAACTGCTTGCGTGTGCTATTTTGCCATTGTGCTATTGACAGGCGCAAAGAGATGTCAATTTTTGGGTAAGAGACAGAAGCATTTATGTGTGCAAATACCTTAAGACTTTGGCGTAATTGAAATGGAGTACGCCCCGCTAAGGCTAGCTGCAACTGTGAGCGGCATTGTTATGTGTGGCAGCCGGCTTCTTGACGCTCTTGTGGCAACGCCCACGAGTTACCAGTTGCGAGTTGCGAGTTGAGAGCTGCGAGTTGCCAGTTTAGTGGCAACATAAACAAACGCCCACACATGCAATGTTTTCATCGTATTTGCGCTCACAATTGGCTTTTCATTCATAAATGTTTTACGTGCTCTGGATTTACGTGTATACTCGACATTTTGATAGTTTTAAAGCCCACGTAATCAAGTTAGCTGTTCGCGAATACTTCAATCAATTCCAAGAAACGGAATGTCAACAGTCCATGCACAAGGAATGGCATTCAAGTGAAACTAATACATCAGCTAAGTTTTAAGCTTAAGTTTCGGATAAGCCTTATATTGTGCGTCACAAAAAAAAAGTATCCATGTCTTTGCGCAGAAACAGTGGTGGCCATTTAATTGTTACTGCCAACCTAGCATGGCAAACTGCAGCCATGACTAATATCAGAGACGCGATTGTGCTAAGCTTAGCTTAAATGCACACAAACATAACAATCAAGTTTTAAGCTGCTTACACTGCAGCTGTTGCCATTACTTTAACAGCCACTGTTAACGTGTTTGTGCTGTTGTGTAAACTGAAAGCTAATCAAAAATAATGTTGCATTCTCGTACTTGCTGGCATTTCTTAGAATTGCCATTGAATTTGCGAAGAGTATTAAATTGGCTTCTGTTGCTGCTGCTGTTGCCAATTTGAATGGATTGAAACAATTGCCAATTACTTAGAAATTAATCCAGATTTGCACCGCTTGTGCCGGGATTTCCATTTTTAATTGTCTGGAAAAAGTCAAGTTTCAAGCAAATAGCTAAATGCGATTAGCTTTTATAATGAACTTCTGAGCCGTTATTGATATGAAAATTCATATAACAGCAACGAGTGCAACAGGCCTATTCTACACTATCGGAAATAAGCTTATTCCAATCATAATTTCGCTCGAAAAATATAATTAAACATGTTCTACGAATCTCGACAAACCCAAAATCGCAGAATACTCATTTTCAGTGTTCCTGAAACTGTTTTGAATTGCTTTCAAATGTCAAGTTCAGAGATGTTCATAACAATTGCTTTTGAAAGAAGCCGATCGAAAGGTCGTAAACTCCTGAAATATCAAAGATTTCATTTCAAATTTACAAAAATTCTATTATATAATTTAATTAATTCAATAAATAAATTTATTTGTACTTTTGCAACTAACAAAAAATTAGTTTAATCAATTTAAGCGGACAAAATCTAAATTTAATTAAACTATTTTTTTTGTAAGTTGCAAAGAAAAGTTGTGAAAATTGATAGATTACTTTTATAATATTTGATAAATTTTTAACTTTTGATGAATATATGTAAATATTTTTAAATAAATATAAATAATAATTGAACAGGCCAAAAAACATTTTAAATTAAAAAAGTTTTGCATAAAATTTGAGAATTATTAATAGTTAAGTGAACATTTTAAGCAAATTGATAGTGTTAATTTTGTCAGGCGAATATTGAATCGGAATATGAATGTTATATATAAAATAATGTGCTTAAATTTTTTAAACTAAAAACTACCTTCAAGAATGATGAAAGTCTTGGATACAAGAATAAAACTCAAAAGCTGAGACATGTTCAATTTATTTAATGGGATACGAATTCTATTATTTGGTGCGATTCGGCCAAGATATTGGATTTTAATGGATACTTAGGTACATAGTTAGATGTGAATGTGAATATGAATGGAATAGTATGTATGAATACGAGTTATTCGATAAAGTACCTGCTGTTGTTTGCACCATTTTGTCAGCTTCAAAGCTGTGAAGCTTTTAACGTTTACACAAGCGCGCGTAAAATATATATATGTATATATGTGTATATGTATGTGTGTTTATATACTTATCTGTATGTGTTTGCGTACGTGAACGTGCGTGTGTGTGTGTGTGTGTGTGTGTATATATATAAAGAATGTACTTTATAATCTGTCTGATTTGGTTGCTGTTGTTGTTTTACGCTTTGCTTGCGTTTATTTCCGCATACTACGCTGCGTATGAGTAATTTTTGTAACGTTCTTGTCGTGTTTAAAACCAAACAAACAAACAAACAAAGAAAAAAAAAATACAAACACTGTGAGCCCTTGCTATCACTTTCACTTAGCCAAGTTGCCTGGACTAACTGTTGGACTAGTTTATTTACTAGTTGCTGGCTGACTGCGTTTTATAAATAATTTGTCATGATGCCGCTGGGGAGCAACGCTCGCTATCGTTGTAATTGCTGTTGCTCTCAGTGTTGCTGTTGCCGTTGTTATTGCTGTTGCTGTTGCTGTTGATGTTATTGCCATTGCCAGTGACAGTGGCCCAGTGCAAAGAGTAGTGAGTTTTGGCAACAGACAGGGACGCAAAGCCAGCGAAAGTGACGGCAACTATTTATATATATGAACCAGCATCCAAATACTTTGAAATTTCCATGTGTTTCTGTATATGTGTGTGTGTGTGTGTTCCTGTATATTTTTGTTGTATTTTTTAAGATATATATTTTTAATATTTTTTATTAAAATTCTCTACTTTTTTGTTGTTTTATTTATTTATTTATTAATTTTTTTTTCTGGGTCTTTAAGCAAAACAAATGACGTGCGCACGCGAGCAGCTCAAAAGTAAAACTGAAAGCAAGCAACGAAGTTCGGAAACGACAAAGCTGTTGCTGCTGGTGTGGCAGTTGCCTGCTTGCACCTATCCACATGCCGCACTTGCCCCGTCTCTGGCCCTTCTGGCTTGTGTCACTTTCAACATTCAACGCTTTTCAGAAGCTTTTCGCTATAGTTGCCCTTTGGCCATTGCCGTCTCGCTCTCACGCCTGGCAAACCATTTAATTTTTTTTTTTTTTTCGTGTATGCGTGCGTGTGTGTATCTATGTGTGTGTGTGTGTGTGTGTGTGTGTGTGTGCGATGCTGACGTCGAACGCTGTATGGCAAATCTTGCCACAAGCAACAGGACAAAGCTACCCGGCTCCGGCTTTGGCTTTGGCTTTGGCCCCGGCCCCTGGTCGCTGCCTGCCCCAAATTCGGCAGCTGCCATCGCCGTCGTTGTTGCTTTTGCTTCAAATTTGTGAGTTTGCGCGCTACGCTTCATCCGCAACCCGCTATTCCACTCATCACTCACTCCTTTTATAAGCCCGTCTGGCGTCACTGGCCCCAGATGCCTAACCTGCACACTTTCAATTCGTGTGTACCGAATATTGTGTTTTGTGGCTTGACGTCTGCCAGAGACTATCTACAGTTGTCATCATCGACATCATCGTCATCATCGACATCATCGACATCATCAGCATCATCAGCATCATCAGCATCATCAACTGCATCATCGGCATCTAAGCTGTCAGTTAGCTGTTGCAAACGAGCAGACAAGCGATTTGATTCTTGGAAAAATCTATGTTTTTAAGCCCAACCGCCAGTTCCTAGAAGCATTTCAAACGTAGCTCAACTCAGGTGTACCCCTTTCAAAAATATATATATATATATATATACATACAAAAAATATGCATATAACTAATATTTACAATAGTCCATTTTTGTATCTTAATATTAATTTATTTCGTGTCAACTAAGAACAGTTGACATAAGTTTAATAAAAATTTTGAAAATAAATTTTAAATTAAAACTGAAATAATAAAAATAAAACAAATTAAAAATAATAAGGAAACTATCTTCTAAAATAATCCATCACTCTATTCTGAGTTCCATTTAAAAAATAGAGCAAAGTCGGATCATCAATATAAAATAATCATTTAACTTTGTTAAAATTTATGATTTTTTATATATTTTAAGATGTAATCAAAAGCTACGCAATGAAATTTAAATTATAATAATTTTTCGGATCATCAATATAAAATAATCAATTAAATTTGTTAAAATTTATGAAATGATATGAATTTTATTGTAAGATTTAATCAAAAGCTACGCAATAAAGTTCAAATTAATTTATTTATTGTATAAAATATAAAATGAAATAATATAATTTTTTTTTTAGATTGGTTTACAACTTTGAAAATATGTGTAAAAAATAAAACCTTTGCCATTGACTTAAAAATGTGTATATATTTTTAAAACACACCTGTAAGCTGTCTACCTGAAATGTATTCAATAATTTTATAAGTTGACTACAGCGAGGTATGACTGTGTTGCATAAACTCGTCAACATAGTTAATTTCTCTGTATCTGGCAGAGTACTAAGAGTCAGAGTATTAAGCGAATTTCTAGGAAATGTATGTATGTATCTCAGTGCCTGATTTGTTTTAGCCAATATAAGTACAAAAATTGAGAATTTCAACGGATTTGTAAGCACTTAGGAACTTTACTTACCCTCTTATAGTTCGCAAACTTGTCTATTTAGGATGCATAGGACTTGGCTTTGATAAATAGTTTATTATTATATAGTATGCGACTCACTCCTTTTTTTTTCAAATTAACACAACGTTTTTTTTTGTTTTTTTGTTGTGGTGTTTTTGTAAACAATTTTGCATATTTCACATTTATTTGTATAATTTTTCATTTAAATATATATACTTATTTATGCATGTTTATTTATGTATATTTAGTATGTATGTGTTAATGTAAATATGTATACATTTTATGTATTCACAAAAAAAACCTATGTGTATTTTTATGTATCTACGAGTAAATGCTCAGCTTTAAGACTGGTTCCGTATTTCGTTTTCGCCCCGAAACCTCAAAAATATACATTGCATACCTAATGGCGTCGTTTAACAATTTTGAGGCGAAAGCGGATGTTGGATGCATGCCATTATTCTTGTCTATATTTTATCATTTACCTTACATTGTTCATTAAGGATCTACGTGTGTATCAGAGAGCTGCAACGGGTAGGTTCGATTATGTTCGTACATCAGTGCGACAAACGTTTTCGGTCGATTCACGGGTCTCTTTGTTTTCGAACGAGTCACGGGCATGATTCGTTTTGTTTTCGGACGATGCACGCGTATGATTCGTTTTGATTCGGACGAGTCACGGGTATGATTCGTTTTGCTTTCGGACAATTCGGGTCGAGCAGACCGTTCGAGTATAATCGAAAACGACAGTGTTGGTTTTGTATTTTTTTTTCTGCTTGTACATGCATGTACATACATAAGTATTTATATTTCTGTTTTAGAGCAGCGGTGGGCAAGCCCTTGCTCACGCTGCCCACTCTGCTGAAAACAGTAAATTGGCTTGCCTGCGGTTTTTGACTAGAGATGGGCATGGGCCGTGCCGTGCCTACTTAAATAAATTCCGTGTTGGGCCTCAGTTTTTACAAGCCGTGCTTGGGCCGTGCCGTTCGTCAAAAAGGCGGCCCATGCCCATCTCTATTTTTGACAATACAACAACAACTTTTGACGCTGCGCGCAAATTTTTTATGACCCCCAATAAAACAAAACAACAAACACACAGCAAATGCTCGAGTTTCGGCTGCGACGCTGACCGTCATAAAAGTGTTCATTTCACTTCAGTAGCGTTTTGTACACTGTGTGAAAAGTTTTGATGCGTTTTGATACGTTTTGATCCTAACCACATAATAAGCGTTCGACTTACAAAATACAATTTATTAAAATTTCTTTAAGTGTATAATTGTTTTGGCTGATCAAAACCAACAACAACCACACAGATCTTTCGTCGCGGCGCACAGAGTCATACATTTTTACACACATAAATACATATATATTATTGTAAGCGCAAACGCCGCTGCGTGCGCGCTCTGTGTCGCACATTTTCTGAACAAGTCGATTCGAGCATGACTCGATGACTCGATGCGACCGTTTGAAGAAAACGGGTATCGCATCAAATCAAAACAACCAGCAATTTCGGTCATGACTCGTGACTCGTCCGAAACGAACAAATCACAACGGACACGAGTCAGCGTTCGTGCCTGACCGAAAATCTCTTACCCGTTGCAGTTCTCTGGTGTGTATGCATACAGCTAATAATAATCCTGTTTCGACATACATACATTTTAGAATGAATTCCACAGAATTGCTTAAAGCATACTTTTCGAAATAATTTAGAATTAAGAAACTTTGGGCTTTTGTACTTTTGTTTAATTGCTAGTTGATTTTGAAAATATACTCTACGTAAGTCTGTGAAATGCAAGCGAATGTTGAATTCGAAACAGCATTCTAAGCTTCGACTCGTTGCAACGAAATTTGTGTATGTGTGTGTGTGTGTGTGTGTGTGTGTGTGTGTGTGTGTGTGTGTTTATCAACAAAATATACATTTTAATATGTAAGTACGTGTATATATATTTATTTATCTATGTATATCGTTTTATCGCCTTATACACAATTTCTTTAGCGCTTACAAAAATATCAATATTCAAAGAAGCAACAAGAAATCACATTAATTTTTCTTTTCTTTTTTTTATTTTATTTTATTTAATTTTTTTGTGGATTTTTGTTGGTTTTTGCTTGGGGTGTTTCTATACACAAAAAGCGTGCTACTCGCAGTTATTTATTTATTTTTGTTTATGTATATATTTATATATATATATATGTATATGTTTGTATATGTATACGTATGCACTACATATGTATGTATGTATGTGTGTAAACAACAAACCGTTAGCCCAGTGGAGGGATTTTTTGGTGCGCCTGCACTTACCAAAAAAAACCAATAATACCCACAAAATCAACAAATAAGTGTGCTCCAGTCGAGTCCGCTCGACCAGCAGATACCCGGTACCAAATACCAAAGCTATATTGTACTAATTGCGAATCCCGAGCGAGAATCTTTGCGATAGTCGGACGAACAACAGAATCAAGATTTCCCTGTCTACTCTATGCATTATATTCGCTCATTTGTTGGGTAAAGGGTATCAAAATGCCTGAGAGTATTTCCATCGAAATCGGCGGAAAGAATTTTGAATTTTTTTTTTTTTTTTTTTGGTTTTCTGCTTCTTTTTTTGTTTTGGTTATAACAAATACACATGCAAATACATATATGTAAGGTATATAGTATATGTCTATGTATATATAATATATGGTATATTTGATCGATCGATCAATCGACCGAACGATCCATCATCATTCGATATTGTAACTAGCAAACAACATTATTTTATTTTAATAACATTTCGTATAGTACTTATGCTTCTATATATATGTATATATATATATATATATGTATATATATATATTCAACTAATCTGGTTCGATCTACATAGTGCTGGAACTATCAGATCTGGTCATTATCTCGAGATCTTTTCTGATCAAAGTTAACTTGCGGCTCGCAAACTCTGATGTCAATTACAAAAGTTCAGCACCAAACAAATTAATTGCCTTGCCACATAAAAAAAAACAATTGTAACAGTTAGTACTCGTTGTGTAGGTGTTTCTAAGTCTGTGTGTGTGTGTGTGTCTGTGTGTATGGTATAACATAACATTAACAATTATGGAAACAGTTGCTGTTTCATCTAAAATTTTCCTCCGTAAAACACAGCACAGCATTGCAGTTAGTGCATATATGTATATATATATATATATATGTATGTATATATGTATGTATATGTGTGTATATATATGTATATGTAAATGTATATGGATGTAAATAATACAATATTATCATCTCTGAATATACAAAAAGTATAAATATTGTGCATCTGCATTGGTAATATCCTCTTAATAGGTATATAGTAGGTATGTATATGTTTGTTTATGTATAAATACTTTAATTTATTTTCTCTTTTTGTCCATTTTCTTAAGTGTTTTTCAGTGTTTTTAGTGGTTTGGTTTTTGCTTTTCAGGTCACTACATTTCGTTACGGCTTAGTTTCATTTTTGACTTAATCGAATATTTTTTTATCTCATTTTCGTTAAATTTATATAATTTTCATATTTTTCTCTGTTATTGTTAGCAACGTGCCAAGATAATGAGCCCTTTAAAACGTTTCCCAGCCGTTTATTTCAAAATTGCAAAATAGCCCGTTGAGTGGGCAACACTTTAAGTCGATAACTCGATAAATCGATAAGCGATATCTTACTAACAACTGCTCTATCTCTTTCTTTCTCTCTAACGGTGCATTATATTTAAATTTTATTGGCTGATTCTCCCAGAGACACACACACACCCACACACACACCCACACACACACCCACACACACACCCAGACGCACACATATATATAAACATATAAGTTGTGAATGCGTATTTGTGTGTGTGTATGTGTGTGCGATTGTAAATATGTAAATATTAAGTATGCATATATGTATGTGCTGTCTCTAACATATCTCCAATACTGATTAGGAAGTACGGATGCTATTTATTGCATGTGAACTAACTCCGTTTAGTTAGTTGAGCCTACTACGTGCTAGTTAATAACTGCTCTACACCACTAATCTCAAACAAACACACACACACAGATTCAACAGCTACAGACACACACACATACACAAGCAAATTATACACACAGATGCAGATGCAACCAAATGAGCTTCAGTTCCATTTCACCATCCTCTTCTAGTTCCAATTCCAGTTCGAAATCCGTATCTAGATCCATTTGCATTTAAATTTTAAAATCATCTTTCCGTTGGGATTTTTACTGAAACTTATTTGTTTTCAATTATTGTCTGCAATTGCAGGACGAGACTGCGTGACAGCTGCAGGATCGACTGTGCATTATGACGCTCGGCCATTTCTGGAAAGGATTAGCATTGAGCATAGAGAATAGAAAATGGACAAGCAGCAAAAGTTAAACTTACCATTAAAGAACTTTATGACATCGGTAAAGTCCATGCTGTTGGACAAGATGATATCGCGATAGGTTTCGAGCAGTGCCAGCGCCAGGAAGAGCACAAAATGACCGGAGGCAATGTGCTTGGCCGCCCAGATGACCTCCCAGGTGGCAAAGACATCGTCATAGATGAGCTCACGCTTAAAGTCCAAGAGGAACCAGCGATAGCAGAAGTAGAAGTGCGTATAGTCTCCATTCGAGTCCATCAGATCGTACATCTCCGAGTCGAGTATTTGAATCAGCGAACTGTCGAACACAATCCAAGTCAAAATTGGAGAATATGCGAATATGCAGATCACCCTTCTCTACTCACCGCATGTTGGCAAAGTGCATGTCCATGGCACCACCGCTGGGAAAGTTCTCGATCATGCGCTCCATGAGCTTGCAGAAGCAGCTGTAGCTGAGCGACTCATCATCGAAGATAACCAGGAGCGGAGCCACGAGATCGCACATGCCCTGCATGTAGCCAACGTCCAGGTGCTCCCACACATACGTGGATATCACATTGCGCAGCTTGTCCAGATTCTCGTTGGCAAAGTACCAATAGTTGCGATCACAACGCTGCACATCCTTCTCGATCCGATGCAGATTCAGACCAAACTGTTCTAGCAGCTCAACGCTGTAGACGCCGCCATTGGAGCTGGCAGGTGAGACGCAGGCGGACTTTGGCTCCTGCAAAGCATCCAAGGAGGCCACCACAGTGATGTCCTCGTTCAGAGGCGACATGAGACTGGTTTTGCGAGAGGTAAACTCTTCGGTGGGCTCGTCGTCGTTGCATTGTATATCGAGATCATCTAGGGAAGCCGCCTCTGTGATGATGACGGCCGTGGCCGGATGCTCTTCATCATGACGCACATCGTCAGCGCTGTGAAATTTGCTAAGCTGACCAAAAAGTTCCGTTTCACCATCACCCTCGTCATCTCCCTCTGCGTCTTCAGGTTGTGCTTCATCTGGAGCCTTACCCTCTGCAAGGTCGGCAAACTCATTGCCCACCGTTTCGTAGCTGCTGGTGGAAGGTGAACTCTTGATGCTTAACATCAATATATTGCCACTACCGTCTAGAGCTAAGCCCAGATCGGCTTCAGTTTCCGAATCCGCAAAGCAATTCTCCTGCAAACGCAGCGGTTCCATGTCATCGATGTTTTGGAACTCCAGCACCACCTGTTCGTTAAGTTGAGGCATCACTTGAACCACCTGCTCCTCCTCTGGCTCTGACTCGTTCTGTGGCTCCTGTTCCTCTGCGACTGCCTCGGGTCCCAAGGGCTGCTCATCGAACTCATCACCCGGATCGGAAATGTCCGAGAAATCGTTGTCATCGAACACATCGTTCTCTCCCTCGATCAAGTCCTCATTCGCCTCGACATGATCCAAATGCCTTTTGTCATTGGACAGCAGCTCCTGTGGGTTACTCGCATTCGTCTTGGCAGCGAGTCTTGCCTGCTCCGCGCCCAATTTGGCCACAGCCAATGCCGTTTTCTCCTTCTCCCGCTGTCGCACAATCGCCTCCACGGCGAGCCACTCGCTCATTGTGGTCTCATAGTAATGCTTGCAGGTCTCGTCCTGCTTTTGACGCTCCTCCGGTGTAGAGCCGAAGGCATAGTGTCCCAATAGATATGGCCAGACCTCCTTGCGCAGCTCGTGCTCCACGCCACCAAAGTAAACCAGACGATAGAGCTCCAGTTCGCCGGAAACAACGCCATTCACATGCATGTCCTGCCACTTCTGCCTGGACAGACCCTCCTCATCGGCAGCCACTGCGACATAAGAATTATGTTAAGTAGTTACACTTTTATTTAATCCCAGCGCACTTACAATCTGGTGTGATGCGACCATTGACCAGGCCGGAAAGATGGGTTCGCACTGTGGAGAGATGACGACAGTAGGCCAACCAGCCGTAGAAAGCTCTCGAGATGATCTGGCGACGCATCGTGGAGCAGACCAGCTCAATGCTGGCTGTTTGACTGGCCTGTATCAATGGAGGATCCGGATTGCTGCTTTGATCAATGGACAGACTTTTGCTGGAGCAATCACTGCTGCCGGTAGTCGAACAGCTACCCAGATGCTTTCGACGCGGACTCGAACGTCCCAGCTCCAAGATAGGATGGGTGGCCACTAAAAGAGAAGAAATTCAATAAAATATTGTTTTTCGACCGATTAGGTCAACATGTATAAGACCAACCCAGATGCATATTAATTCAGAAATCTCAAATCGAAAACAACCGTTTTTGGTAGTATAACATGATTTTCGAACGAGCGCTTTTTTTTGCAGCTATATAATAGTCATCCGATCCAGAGTTTAGTACAAACATGATCTTCTATAGTATCTAGAAGTCTAAATACGAAATTTAAAGTCCCTGCCTCTTAGAGTTCCTGAGATTGATGCGTTCATTCACACGGAATGAACCTGCATACAAAAATTTATAGTCTCTAGCTCTTATAGTTTCTGAGACATATGCGTTCATTCAGACGGACGGATGGAGAGGGTTTAATCGATTTGGCGGTTGATAATGATCAAGAATATATGTATCTATACAGTTAATCGCATCTTTTGTTTGCATAGCTCCATTATATCCGTTAGAGTATCTCGAGGTCGAGGATCTACTTACAGAACTCCTCGTGCTGACTCTTGCTGACCACACGAAAGACATAGTCGATGGGCGTCTCATCGCTGGATGACTCCATGACCGAGGGCAGGATGTGACGACGCACACTCTTGGGCCAGGGAAAGAGTTTGCCAATGCCGCGCTGAGACCAGAGCGGAGGATCCAGCTGTCCATGTGGCAACAGACCCGTCTCCAGGCAGCTGAGAAATGCCTGCAGATGTCCGCCCTCGGGAAAGTGAATGGGAGGACGTTGAACGCCATCCTGACCAACAAGGATAATAATGCCACCCGTGTCCCCGCCACGATTCTGATGGCAATGCACATAGACAATCTCATCCACATTGATGTTGAGTGCATAGCCCCAATAGAAGTTCTTGTCGGTGCCATCTGTGTCGTTGTAGCCGTTCATCAATTGATTTGGCGTCCATTTGATGGTCAGAGATTGGACACTCTGATGGAGACTGAGGTATCCCGGCATCGGTTCGGCCACATCCTTGGGCAGGACGAGCACATTGTTCTTGCCATAGAGGAGAGTGGTGCGAGAATTCTGATGCAGTGACTCCACATAATCCTTGGCCACGCTCGCCGGCGAGCAGGCCTTAAAGCTGCCGCTGCTCGTGTCCTCCGAGCTCGTGTGCAGGCTCCGCTTGAAGTTAATAATGGGCCGATGACAGGTGGGCGGCGTCCGATTGCCCGAGCTGATGCGATGACGCTGCACCTGCAAGCATTATGGGATTAGATGGAAACTGAGAATAAAGTGGAGTGGGATGAGGACTTACCAGCTCATCGGCACAGGGATCAGACCAATAGTGGTCGGCAGTCTTGGCACGCGTAAATTCCAGAGCACAGGGACCCACAAGCAGGGAGCTAAGTATGGAACCATAATCGGGATCGGCGACCAGCGCCTCGCGATCGTAATAGCTCTGAGCATTGCTCACCAGATGTTCAATGATCTTGGCCAGACGTTTCTCATATAGAGCCAGCCGTATCCACAGATACTTGCCCAGCGGTGCAGCGGCTCCATTCGCTCCCGACGAGGACACAACTGAATTGATGGCAGTCACAGAGTTGCTGCTGCCGCTGCCCTTGCTCAGGATCTTGGGTTTGATGATGCTGTCGCTGCTCGAGGATGAACGCTTACCGCTAACCGCATGACTCTCGTGGGCCAGCTCCAGCTCCAAGAGACGTCGACTCACATAGTCTGCCTCGGGACAAATCTTGGCTATTTTCTGTATCAACGCCGTTGTCGACGATGTTTTGAATAGACCCAATGCACGCCGGCGTAGTCCATGACTGAGACATGCCTCGACGGCGCCGCAAAGCGAGGTCACCGAGCTGCTCTCCTCGTGCACGTACTTTTTGGTGACCGCCTCCTCCATTAGCTGTTTCACCTCCTTCTTAACGCTCGCAATGAGCCGCTCCTTTAGCTCGGTATCTGTGCAATGTGAGCAATGTGACAGTACATGAAATATTTGTGAAATTGTGCCCAAAAAATGCCATTAAATTCCTAATCCTTAAACCAAATGCCCTTTACAAATCCTCTATCGTCTATCTCCCAGGATAATGACTGACATGACAGGCAGCTTCTGTTTTGCCTCAGACACGACCGTGGTCAGGCTTGATTGATGTCACAGTTCCTCCCCTTCATCTGAGATTGCGTTTGCTCTAAAGTCCACACCGACCTAAATTATTTTGTACCCACTGTCAATTTCCCTATCTCTCTGTTTTTTTCTCTCTTCACAAATCGTCCATATCAACGAGTACTTATGTATGCTATACATATATTCATAGGCAATACATACTTTACATGAGAGACTATGTAAATATGTATTCACAAGTATGCTAATATCATACAAAAATGCTCAGCGAAAGGAAATAGCCCAAAAAGGCGCGCGCGCTTCTAATTAGAATGGAAATAGGATGGAAAGGATTTCAGATAGCGACTACGTGACATCGCAACCCAATCGAGTATTCGATTTATTCACAAATCTTAACAATGCGTTTACCCCAAAGCCACAACGCAAATAAAATAAATATTGTCACTTAAACATAACCTTAAAGGAACCTTCAGTATCATTCTGGTTTCGACTTGTTTTGTAAATAAAATATGTATATTGAAAGTCTACTGAATAAGTGCATTGAATATTTCGAAATTATATACGTTAACTAATTTTAATTTTTCAAACAAATGTAAAAAACAAAATATTTTACATCACTGATCTTTTTGTGCAAATGTATGTATGATAGACCTGAATATAACAATAATTCTCTCTCAAACTATCAATTTGATGTCCTCTTTCATTCCAAAGAAGCAAAAACTCTACAAAACTCAAACGTGTGTATTTTCGCAAATACTCAGTAAGGTAAACCGAAAGTACCCTAAAATTTTTGTATGTATTTCCACTCAAGAAAGATTCGGATACATACAAAAAATATTAAAAAGTATTGAACTAAAAACTAAAGTTAGTTGGACGCAATTATAAAAGTTTAATATTACAATATCTTAACAGTTTTCGAACTGTGGGCTTTTTTCCCCAATAGAAAATAACCCTCTTAAAAATAATGATACTTAGTTTTGGAATTTAATTTTAAAAGTTTCTTCAAATAACATTTTATGTATTAAGTACTTAAAAATTTAATGTTTTTCCTTCTTTATTTCTTAATTTCATGTAATTGTCAATCAAGTAGGTTCGAAGCTTAATAAGACAAGTTAAGGAAAGCATTCGAAAAATGCCAAGATTTTAATGGTCTTCGCTTTATCAAAGGGATTAATCACTTTAATGCTACCAGTTTAAACCCATTTGAGGAATGTTAAAACAGTTCAATTAACAAGAATGCAAGACACAACCGCTGGGTGGGTTAACCAACCCATTAGGGGGTCTTGTAACCTTGACTCACCGATGGCGATGGCGATGGCGTTGCAAAAAATAAAAATAAAAAATGGGAAAAGAGAGGGGAAAAAAATAAAAGCTTTCCTGAATCGTAAACTAGACAATGTGTGTACCTAGCGTAGGGTGTGTGAGTTGAGAGAAGGTAGCTTGGATTGCTGTTGGTGCGGTGTTGTGTTGTTGTGATGGTGTGATGGTGTGATGGTGTGATGGTGTGATGGTGTGCTGGTGTGATGGTGTGGTGGTGTGGTTGTGCGGTGGCTAGGAATGTGCGGGTGCGAGGTGTTAGTTACACCTGCGACGCACACTCTTGACCCTGAACAACATAAAACAGCTGATGACTGGCAGACGCAGTGAGTGTTGCCTGTGCGAGCGAGACGGCGGCTTTTTACACCAACGAGAGCCCTGGGGCGCAAGAGCGAGACAAAGCGACACATTCAATGAGAGCAAGAGCGAGAAAGGGTGGGTTGAGCAGGATGCAAAATATTAACAGTGTTGCTTGCTTCGCTCATGTTGCTTTAATTTGCCGTCAATTTCATTCCCACAATCCCCTTTACACCGCTCCCTGCCCCATTCCCGTTGGCCAGTGGCCTCTCATTCCGCTTGACAGCACCATATTGAAAATGGAAGCTGGACACAAACATATGTTTGCCACCCCAATACACCCCAATACACTCAATACACACAGCAGCGTGTGTTTGGCTAGTACCTTGGCCATGGCCAGCGAGAATGCGGCTCAGATTACTTAAGGTGCAATTCAATTTGAAAAATATCAAATGCAGCTGAGCTGCAACAACAACAGCAACAACAACGGCAACAACGAAATTGATTGAAACATTTTAAAGCATGCCAGCGCTGCGTAACGTAAATTCAATTACCGGTCCGGGGACCTGTCATTAAAAGCCGATATAAGCTCAATTAGCCTAACAAAGGCACGTGGCCAGGACAGCACAGGACGATGGAAAGCCGGACAGCCACAGTATCGAAGCTCAACAGGCCACGAGCCACAAGCGAACGTGCAACTGATGAATGCAAATTTCTCTGTTTGGCCCTGAACTTTTGCATTTTGCTGGTGCGCAACAAGCTGTACGCCAGGTCGTATGTGTAATTTAATTGGTTGCAACTCTGAGTGGCCAGGTAAATGGAAAAAAAAAATAAATAAATAAATAAATGAAAATAAAGTAAGCTACTTTACCTCAAAGGGCATACACAAGTAATCGATGTCAATTAGTGGCATATGCGGATGCATGGCAGATTGGCCAATTTCAAGGACACCGCAAGTTGGCAAACAACCATAACAAACAAGTTAATGGTCAATTATATTGGTAGTATACCTGTTGCATTTTTAACGATGTTGTAAACGTATTGAGAAATACTTCAAGATACCAAAATCCTATCTTTCTTTTCCAATTCCTTGTAGATAATTTTTGATGATTTCTGTACATAAGAAATTTAAGAAAATTCTGAACTCCTACATTCTGAACTCCCTATAAACCAATCGATAAATAATGCCTGACTTAGCAAAATAGATAATACCTATTTAGAATCGTATATCATATATGGTATATATACTCCATTTCAGCTGATTAAACTAAAGTTTTGTGGAAATTAACATTTTAATGTTCTATGTTTCTAATTGCCTATTATATGTACATAAATATCTGTAGTATTCAAGTTTATCATGAAATGCATATCTTTCAAAATTAATTACGAAAAATTACGAAACTAAAAGTAAAGAAATCAGCATTTTTAATTAAGAAAACTGTCCCCTCTATTATCATAACAATCGTAAAATGGACATTTTTAATTAGGAAAACAGTCGGCAACAAAATGTGTATTTGTTAAATTCAAGTATTTACGAGGCATTCCTATCTCAAAGTGTCAATCAAATCAATTTTTTGCGAACTTATCTGCTCCATTATCATAAACATAATCAAGTTAGCATGAAATTACAATAAATTTTTCCATTGCTCTGAAAAGTATGCTTCAAAAAAGGTAACCGGTATTAATTCGGCATCAAATTTGGACTGTAGATACACACGGGTATCAACATTCTCCATATAATCGAAGCACACACCACACCATAGCCCATCATACACACAAACACACACACATAAGTTACAAAAGTTGCGTTCCAAAAGTTTCGATATACTCACATTTGTCTTTCAGGACGCAAAATCATTTCGTTTTCTCACCTTCAGCTGCGACGCTTTCTAATCATCAACAACACACAAACACACACACACAAACACACACACACAAACACACACACACAAACACACACACACACACACAGAGAGAGGTACACATATACATTGTATACTCAGAGCTATATAATATAGCAAATACATACTTATATGTATATCTCTTGTTGTCATTGTTGCTGTTCGACAAAAGTGAAATGCAAAAACAAAAAAAAAAAGTTACAGTAGAATGAACTCGACTGTCAGAGACCCAGCTGCGTCTGTACAATTGATTCATACATAACTTGCAAGTTTACTGGATTGTTATTAAGTTTTCAATGTTTAATACCATGATATTAATCTAAATTTTTTTTTGTTTTACTGAGTGATCCGGAAAATTTATTACGAGAAACTTTCGAGATTATTATTTAAGCGTGATGCAATTTTCTGGACAGAACCGGACTACAGTATATATTGTATGTGTATGAGTTTTGCTCAATGCTATAACTTTAAAATTGGTCACGTATTTTTTTCTCTGTATTCAGAAATAAGATAATATGCGAATGAAATGGCATCGACTCAATATTTAAATAATCTAATAAGCCTAAAATAGTTGATCTAACAGATGTTGGTTTTAGCGACCTTTCTACTTGGATGTGATGTGGTTTTATCAGACCTTGAGCTAACTAAAACAACATCACATTTGATCTTAATTAAAAAAAATCTTATACACAATCCCACAAATTAAAAAAATTGATGAGAAAAAACGGGTTTGAATCAGCATATTTTTTTTTTATTTGACTTAAGAATATTTTGATTTGAATCTTCATTGGATTGATTTTATGCCGGAATCCCAGAATTTTTATTGATCTTTGGTCTTAAGAAGTTTAATTTCGCTAGCTGTTGTAAAATGTTACATATATATTTTGACAAACTTGATAGACCTAGTTGTGCGTTGTAAGTACAGGGTCTAAAAACGTGAAAAAGTATTTCTCACTCACCGCTGGAGGCATCGCCTGCGGCGTTGGAAGCGCCACCGCTGCTGAAACTGTGTAGCATATTCATTTTTGTTGGGCTGGTCGTGGTACGTGCCACTCTCCCAATTGCTCCTTCCGTCTTGTGTGCTCTTTCTTCAGCTGCTTTTTCGGTTGCCTTCTTATTCGTTTTGCGCTTTGCTTTTTTTTTTGGGTATAATGTAATACTTTGGGCAAATATTTTCAGTTTCGGTTTTGTTTATGCGTCGTCGTTGTTAGTTTTCTCTTTCGTTCTCTCACTTTGTATCGCTCTCTCACTTACAATGCTTGCCCTTTTTGCTTTCTCTCTCTCTCTTTTGTTTGCTCTTTTCCGTTGTCCACAGCTGCTGCTGGTTTTTATTATTATTGTTGTACTTCGTTAGCTTTAGTAACTTTCTTTAATTTAGTATTTTTGATTTTTTTTTATGCACAAAATAAAAGTGTATAAAAATTTATATTCGTTGTATTTGTTGACGACAATAAGTTCTTTTGTCGTTTATTGTATGTATGCATGTGTACTACGCACACACACACACACACAGGCACACGCACACACACACACGAGGTCGCCGTGTGTCACTGTTGTTGTTGTTATTATTATTATTGTTGTGGTTTTAAAAGCTTTTTTACAAACTTAATTACGTATTTTGGCAAATGTATACACATACAACTATACAAATGTATGTACTTGCACGCACACATATGCATACAAATGTAAAAACGTTTAAATCTGATGTTTTACATTTTTGCTGCCTGGCCGTTGTTGCTGTTGTTGTTGCTGTTGTTATTGCTGTGGATGTTGTCGCTCTTTAATTTATTGTTGCCAAATAGAGGGACGAATGGTATTTGGCCGTCTCTCCTTTTATGCTCAGCTCTTTGTTTTGCATACTTTCATGGGCTTTCTCTTTCTCTCTCTCTCTCTCTCTCTCTCTCTTTATCTCTCTGTCTCTTTGGCTCACACCATTATGCTTTGCACACTGTGTGTGCGTGTGTGTGTCCGTGTCCTCTTGCTTAGCCGTCCTCGTGTTTTGTCGTCGTTGTTCGTCCGTTCGCCAGCAGCGTCGTTTGTTAACTAACGGCACTTTACTCACAGGCAATGCTTAAAGGCGCCGCAATTGTCGCTGACACACAAACATCACGATATACACACAAGCAGGCTCGCTGTATCGACAACATATCGATACATTTATGGTATTTAAATAAGCGGTCAATATACAATAGCCTATTTATCTGAACAATATTTTAAAATTGTATTAAAACAAATTTAATTTAAATGATTGATGGCACATCTAAAATAACTTAATTAAAATAAATTAACTATGCATATTAATTAAAACATTTATATAAATTAAAAATACTGTTGCTTAATAACTATTCTTATAATGAAATAATGCTAGTGAGAAGTGAATTAAGTTAAGGAAATCCATGTTATAAATAAAATATCTCTTTAAGAATTATCAGATTACTATTACTATTATATAAAATAGCTTAATTCTTAAACCAAATTTTTCTTAGATTTCGGGCCGATTTTTGCATTAATTTCTATGCTCTTAAAATATATGATATTAAACAATAAAAAAGGTCTAGGGACCGCCTGAAAGAAATTTGAAAAGAATTTATTTTTATAAATCCATAAGATCACAACAAAGAATTAAAAGTCTGTAAAAGCGTTCTCTAAAAATTTGGAAATTTTCCCATTTCACAAATCAAAATTAGCAATATCATGTTTTATATTTATTCAAAATTAAACTTTAAGATTATGAATGAAATTCTTGTGGCACAACTAAATACATACCTTTTGATATATACTTATTTAGTATATAATGTTGAAAAATGACCTTAATACAGTGTAATCTAGAACAATTTATTACAATCATTAAAATGGGGGTCGAATTGTGAAATGTTTGTAAATAAACAACATTTGCGATTAGAACTGAGGGTACTTTGTTTTTATTCTGTGGAACACATGGTCTGGTATACATGATACTGGCAAGCTCTCAAAAGGCATACAGTTTTCAATTGTATTCAACTAAACAAATCTACAAGATTCGTATGTATATACAGATTTATTGTAGGAATGTCAAGTGTTGTTTGTAAATAGATACAAATATCTATTATAGAATTATTATTGCAATGACTAACTAATTACAATGGGATCGCCACAGGACAATTGTTGTTGCTGCCGTTTGTCTGTCGTCTCCTGTTGGACACGGGAAACATAAATGCCGAAACGCATCTTGCCGCTCTGCATGCGGGCAATGGTTGTGAGAGTCTCCGGAGAACGTTGTCCGGTGCGCTGATTGATGCATATCATGTCACAGCGCTGACAGGGACCATCCACCTGAAAGTGAACATCTCCAATGCGCAGTCGAGTGTAGGACAGCTCCTCGAATGGCACATCCGTCTCCATAATGATGTTGGCACGAAAACGATCGACGGTCTCGTCCAGCGGCTCCTCGAATTCCAGCGAACGCACTGAGCTGCGATTGACAAGCAGAAACTGTGCCTGATTCACCAAACTGAGCTGCTGCTGCTGTCCACCTGGTGCACTGCGTTGTGCCGATTGACGCAGCAGACGCAATCCCTCAATGCCCAGTTGTTGACTTAGCCAAGTGGACACATCATCGCCGCAGTCATAGCCTTCAATGGGCTGGCGACACACTTTGCTGCGACAACGGGACGAGTTTTCAGCCTGAGCACTCAGCGAAAGTGGTACGCAGACAAAGGACGACGACGTGGACGAGGACAAAGTATCCTTGCTGTTGAAATGCAACTGCAGTTGATCCTCAACAATGAGGGGCTGCAATAGACAGAGATCCGTACAGCGTTTCTGCGTGAGTGCCATGCCATTCATATCCACAATCATCCATTCGCGATCGTACTGCAGTCCCTGCTCCGTCAAGGGCCAACTAGTCCCAGCCTGCTGGGTAATCTTGAAGGCGGCACACGACTTGACCGGATAGATGGCCAACTGCAGCAATCGTGGACGCAACCGCTGAGCCCGTTGCTGCAGTAACTTGGGCAGCTGCTCCGCCTGATCCTCAATGAAGCTGTGACGCTGCTGTGGCTTGACATTCAGATAGCTGTCGCGAAGCATTTGCAGCAACCGATCGATGTCTTGAGTGCGCGTCATGTAGCCAAAGGATACACGCACTGCACCCGTGGGTTGGCCATCCAACAAGTCATAGTAATCGCCACAAATGCGTCCAGCGCGCTTGTAAATGGCATCCATGGTGTCATCCGTGAGCTGCAAGTAACGCTGGCAAGCGCCTATATTGCAGAAGCAACCGGTGCGCAACAGAATCCGATGCAGTGCAGCCACACAGGCGACCTCGCCAAATCCCACATAGCCGCCGCAGTCGGTCAGCAGATTGAAGGCGACAACACCACCTTGCCTGGTACGATCCTCGTAGCCGGCATTGTTGTACAGCCTAATAAGCGGTGCTCCATTGGAATGCTTCAGCTGCAGCAATTGCTGCTCACAGTAGCGTGCCAGGCCATGAACATGTCGTGAGATGCGCTCCATGCTGCGCCCGGGCACAAGGCGTTCCAATGTGCGAAATCCCTGCAGCAGCTCCACAATGGAAAGAAATGGTAGCGTTCCATCCTCGAAGCGTTGATGGAACTCGTCGCGCAGCTGATGATCCATGGTATGGGGATAAGCGTAGTTGATGGTGCCGCCGCCATAGAAACGCTTGTTCAGCACTTCAGCTCCTCGCCGGCTAACCAGCAATGCACCCACTCCAGTGGGATAGCCAAAGATCTTGTAGAAGCTGATGCACACATAATCAGGGCGATAACGTTGCAAATCCAACGGACTGCTGGCTGCAAATGCAGCCGCATCCAAGCATACATAATAATTGTGGTTGGTGTTGTCAGCAGAATTCTCCGGTTGCTTCCTTGCGGATCCCTTGCTCCAGACGCATTTGCCAGATTGCTGCAAGCCGTGTTTATGCATCCTGTCAATGACAGTTAAGGGCAACTTGTAGCCACTGAAGTTGCATTGTGCGGAGAATGTTATGAGAGAATTGCTGGGATTGCCAGAATTGCCATTAGTCGACAATGTGGAATGCAAGTCGTTGTCCACATCGTTGAGCTGAATCTGCTCCTGGGTGAGCATATAAATGCCATTGGCCTTAACCAACTGACGCATGCCCAGCACTGAGGTGTGATTCTCTTGGCAGTAATGAAAGTTGCCATCCATCGAGAAATCAAAGTGCTCAGCCACAAGACGCAGTGCAGCCGTTGCATTTGCGGTAAACACAACATGATAATCATCGGCATTGGTATTGAAGAACTCCAAGATTCTGTAGATACATATCAATAGTTATCTCTTATCATTGATTGACATCAGAATAACTCACTTGTAGCGCACCTGATCCACATAGTCGCCGGTGGCGCGACAGGTGTGTGGATTACATATGACATCGCGTTGTAATTGCTCTGCGGCGGATGTCACTTGAGTCTCGGCGAAGAGCGTTGTGCCCGCATGATCCAGGTAGGTGCTATCTGGTTGAGTATTTCGATTCTTATCAGTTACAAGTATCAATCGCTAATTTCGCCACATCGAAAACAACAACAACAACAGCAACAACAACAACTACAACAAATAACACGGCGTCTTCTCTTACCCGCAAGTCTAGAAAATTCTTTGTCGATGAGCGTTTGCTCCGCCGCACTGAACTCCGCCGTATACTCGCTCATTATTGCGCATTTGCCAACAACTTCAACGTTATTTATACCTGCAACTCGAATAATAGCGAACCGGCAATTAAAATTCTTTCATTTCGATAGACCTCGACGCGACCAATCGATAGATCGATATAAGCGCGAAGCGTGAAAAGTATCCGAAAAATAGCTAAAATTGACAAACTAGCCAACTTGTTCAGTATCAGCGAAAGCCGAGACAGCACAGGTGATTTTCAATTGTAGTAGCAGTGCTGCCAACTAGTTTTAAGACTGACATTTTGCGTACAGCTTTTTTATGTCCATACCCAGCTTAAATATAAAAATGTTTATAAATATACATACTATACAATTTTTTAATATACCAATATTGGTATAATACCATAAATTAATATGCGTCATGTTACTAAGCAAATAAACTATAAGCAAATAATTTATTTGCTTAGTGGTCATACCCGCAATGTTTGGCTCTCTCAACAATCGATTACGAGCAGCTGTTGGTGATTTATTGTTATCGAACATTTCTTCACACATTTGTCTGGCATTGTTTTTTTTTTTTGTATTTTCTGCAAACGTTTATAAATTGTAATTATAATGCCTAAGGAGAAATCACGACGCCGCAGTCGCAGTCGCCATCGGAGTCGGAGTCGTGAGAGAAAGCTAACAAGGACAGATAGTTCCGATCGCAGGCACAACAACAAACGCGACAAGCGTCGGGACATATCTGAGCGGGAACGAGAGGGAGAGCGAGATCGAGATAGACATCGCCACAGGCGGAGGGAGGAGCGCAGCAGTAGTCGTAACCGGCAAAGGGAGAAGGAAAAGGATAAGGATAAGCCACGACGTAAGGAGCATCGTGGTCGCTCCTCCTCTCCATCCTCTAGTTCATCTTCATCCTCGTCGTCGTCTTCATCATCGTCACCGTCAACGTCACAAGGACGCAGCACCAAAGGTGCAGGAAATAAGCGAAGTCCCGAGATGAGCTCAATTAAACTGCTGCAAACGCTGGAGGAGCGACGTTTGCGGGAGCAGCAGGAGCGTCAACGTATCAAGGATCAGCTGAAGGCCAAGGAGACGCCCGAGGAGAAACGTGCTCGCCGACTGCGTGAGAAGCAGGCCAAGGAGCAGAGGAGACGCCAACGCATGGGCTGGGACAATGAATACCAGACATATTCCAACGAGGACAATCCCTTTGGCGACTCCAATCTCACCTCCACCTTCCACTGGGGCAAGAAACTCGAGGTCGAGGGTCTCTCCAATCTGTCCAGCAAGACCGTCGAGGTGCTGTCCCTGCAAAAGCAGCTGGAGAATCGTCGCGAGCTGGAGAAGGTTAAGAAGCGACGTCAGGAGCGTGAACTGGAGCGTCAGGCACGCGAGGATGATGCGATGCAGCAACAGCGCGCCAAGGAAGCCGTGCAGTTCCGCGAGTGGCAACGCCAGGAGGATCAGTTCCACTTGGAGCAGGCTCGTCTGCGCAGTGAGATTCGCATACGAGATGGACGCGCCAAGCCAATAGATCTTTTGGCTCAATACGTATCCGCTGGCAGCTCGGAGACAGCTCTGGAGGATGCACTGGAGATGCAAATGCATGAGCCGTACATGCTGCTCCATGGTCTGCATATGGACGAGCTGGAGGATCTGCTGGTGGACATTAAGGTATACGAAGAGCTGGAGCAGGGCAAGCACATGGATTTCTGGAATGACATGATCACCATTGTGCAGGATGAGCTGCAGAAGCAGCTGAAGCTGCAACAGAACGAGGCGAACTCGTTGAACCAACGCAGAGATGGCATCCATCAGAGTGTGGTCAAGGATGTGGCGGATATCTTTCGTGGCAAGAATGCCAAGCAGCTGGAGGAGATGCGCACCCGCATCGAGGCCAAGATAAGCGGTCGTGCCGATGGCGTCGACATCAGCTACTGGGAGAGTCTGCTCTCCCAGCTGAAGGCTCACATGGCCAGAGCGCGACTCCGCGATCGCCATCAGTTGCTGCTCCGCGAGAAGCTTTTGCTGCTAAAGCGGGAGAACGAGACGGAGAACGAGATTGAGGCCACCAGCAGCGCATCCCCGCTGGCAGTTAAGCAGGAGCAGGATGAGGAGCAGTCGCAGGAGGAGCAAGAGGCGGAAGCGGCACAGCCGGAAGAGCCGGACGAGGACAGTCCGTTGAGGGAGCTGGAGAATGCTGTGCGCATGTATCAACTGGGCAACTATAGTCCCACCTATATCAGGGAAGAGGATTTCAATGGACGCCACGTGACCGCCGGCGACGAGGACAACGTGGACGGTGGCCTCTACAGTGACAGCGATGACGATCATCGCGTGAGACGCCAGCGATTGCAGCTGCTGCATCCGGAGCGCGTGGAGGCGACGCTGGAGCTGACGCCGCAGGAGCAGCGGATGCGGGGCGAGGCACGCAAGGGCATGCAGGGCGATGAGGCCGAATTCAGCGTGGAGACCACATTGGATGCAGTGCCTCAGCTGGCCACCGACAAGTATCGTCCACGCAAGCCACGTTACTTCAATCGTGTGCACACGGGATTCGAGTGGAACAAGTACAATCAGACGCATTACGACATGGACAATCCACCGCCAAAGATTGTCCAGGGCTACAAGTTCAACATATTCTATCCGGATCTCATGGACAAATCGCAGACGCCTCAATACTTTCTCACACCATGTCCGGACAATGCCGACTTTGCGGTACTCCGTTTCCACACGGGACCACCCTACGAGGACATTGCCTTCAAGATTGTCAATCGGGAGTGGGAGTTCAGTTACAAGCGTGGATTCCGCTGTCAGTTCCACAACAATATATTCCAACTCTGGTTCCACTTCAAGCGCTATCGCTACAGGCGTTAATATCCCATGCTCACTGTACTTCTTTCACCTATGTATCTTGTTCTATAATTTCATTTTTCTTCTTTTTTTTTTGATAAAATAAAAAGTTCACATATTTTATAAAAACAATCACAATAAAATATATATAAATATGTATATTTTCTATGTCTTTTATTTTATTTTCTGTTTTATTATAGTTTGCTTTTGGTTCTTAAAAAAATTTGAAAAAAAAACTGTGTTTATGGATTTGACAATTTAAAAAAATTAGGAAACTCTTCTGACATTTGAAATTCAAAAATTTTATTAAACCAAAAACACATTTCTTTTATTTTTTCTTATTTTATTGTACAAATGTAGTTCTTGAAGGATATTGAAACCAGTTAAAGAAAAAGATTTCGACTAATTTAAAATATCGGATTTTTTACAATTATTTATTTTCGTATTTGGCTTTTAGAATTTTAAGCTTCAATCGTTATGTGAAAAATTAAAAAAGAAGAATCAAGTTATTAATCAATTGGCAAATAATACATTGACTTACAAATATTGAATTTTTCCAAATAACTTTTTGGTTTATTTTTAGAAAAACTGTCAAGGGTCAAAGCATTAAATATATGAACAGTAATGGAATTAAATAAAATTATACAATTTTGATGCAGAATCAAAATGCTGTTTAAATATCGATAAAAATTTGTATTCGACTCAGAAATCGGTTAAGATTTGACAAAGTTGTGACAGCTTAAAATTATTAAAAATGTGTCAGGGAAAAAATGTTGGGATGGGAATAATTGACAAAGTTATGACAGTTATTTTTGTTTTTCTTCGAAATATTTGTAAAAATTATAAACATTAGATTATTTTTGTTTGTATATATACATTTCTTATTGTTATTTGTATTTGTTTAAACAATTACATGACATACTGTACATAAATTTGGTTTATTGGATCAGCTTCGCTTTTGCGTTCACATGATGCTGCAATCCTTGATGGGAGCCTCCTTAACGGGTTGCAGGGATTCCCCACGCTGTGCCCGCTGCACTTGGGTGAGCACGCTCTCATGCTGGGGAAAGGCCAGGCAGGAGAGCTTTGAGTGCACCAGCTGCTCGTCAATCTTCACCTCAAACGATCCTCGGCGTCCCTGGTGACAGGACACCTGCACATCCGGCGCCGCATCCACGAGAAACTGACGCAGCAGGTGACACTGAAGGGCGAAATTGCAGACGCCGCTGTGGGATTAATACAGGTAATTAATTGTGTCCGTCTGTGGTGAATAAATGCTGTTCTATTTACCAGTATTCTACGTCCACATTGACCATTGCATAAACAATAACAAAATCGATTAGTAAGGGTACTCCCTCAACTTTATCGTAGTATATAACATATAATAAATATATTTTCTTAAATATTATCTGTTAAATTTTCATTTGCAAATATACTACAAAAATTGAGAAAACATATTATTTTAAACAAAATTGTAATTTGTCGATAAATAATTTAATTTTCAGGCGCAGCCAACTTAGCGTAGCAAATAAATTGGGACATGTTGCCAGATAGTTAAATTTAATGCACATTTAAATCCAACCGACAATAAATTTCCAATCAGACATTAGTGCTGCCAGACATTTAATACAAAATTTGAATTTTGATTACACATATCGATAATTAACCGCGACGCAACGCAGCCTGAGGAATGTGATTTTCAAACAGATTTCAAATTTAAAAATGTTTTTACAAAACTAAGCAATAGAATGTGAGAAATATAATTTTAAGCAAATCAATCTCAGCCTTTGTTGGCACGTGAACGCAACAGCGTCTTGCAGGCCGCATTGTGTGTCTTTAGTGGCAATTCATCTGTAAGATAAAAAAATAATATAATTGCATAATTGATTATTAAATCAAATATATTTACAGATCTTGTGTTCGCCATGAACTGGCAACAGCAGTGGCAACTGCTCCGGTTTGGTGCACACAAACACGTAGGGACTGTCGGATTCGCCCTGTGGATAAAGATCCCGGTATTCCTCTTGGGGCAGACAATTGTCCACATGGACACAGCCCAACAAACTGCTAGTCGGATAATGTGCTGGGAATTCTATATTATCATCTGCAAGATGCAATTAGTCATGATAAAAAAAGGGTGAGTTTTTCTTTTTTTTTTAAATAGAAACTCACCATTGTAGAGCGTTCGATAGAACTGCTCCATTTGGGCAATGTCATCGGCATGCGGCTCCTTTGAGGTCGAGGCAATCCAGAGACGTCCGCGATGATCACTGTACCACACACGACCCTCATGCCTACAATAATATATACATTTTATTATTAAAATTATTATAAATATTTAGAAATACAAACCAACCGAAAAACAACCAAAAGCACATTCTTTTATTGGATGGTAATTCGTTGGCTTACATTTCTGGAACGCTCCTGATTATAAATTTTATAAAGATTATTATTAATTATTTATTTTATTATTATTATATTTAACACATTTAAAGTGAAATCAAAAATATTCAAAGAGCATGTTAGTTAATTGTTTTTCAACATTAAAAAAAAAACCATATTTGTTATTATTTGATTTAACATAATTAAACTTATTGGATTTCATTTTTTACTTGTTTGAAGAGAGAGAACCATAAACAACTTTAATAAAATAAAATAAAATATGATATCAAGATATATTGTGAGTTTTTCAATATAAAAACTCACAATCAATCAAATTTTTTCAAATAGTTAAATTTGATGAAAATTGTTCATCTTTTTTTAAGAATTGTCAAATTTTGGTAATACACTCTCTTATTTATTAATTAATTAATTAAGTTCAATTGTAAAGTTGCTATTTGAAAATAAAAATTGTTTAATAACTAATTACTCATATATCAGCTTTCAGAAAATGCAATGCTTTCTAAAACCCCTGAAAAGCGCTCAAAAATTCGAAATTTTAAAATTAAAAAAAAAAAATACTCTACTCTAGTTTAATTAATCTTATTTCTGAAAAATATTGTAAGATATATTTTGGTAGCCAATAATAATTAAATTTATTATTACCTAAGTCAAAATAATTAATTATCTTAGCAATAAATGATACTCTTAGATGTATTTAGTTTGTCCACAATAATTTAATTAATTATTATCTAAGTGAAAATAATTAAATTAATAATATTGTAAAGTTCAAATAATTTATAATTTGCATAAATGATACTTAAAGATGTATTTTGTGTGTCTATAATAATTAAATTATTATTATCCGAATCAAAATAAATAGTTAAATATAATTATTTATTTTAAAATAGTTAATTAAATCAATTCTAAAGCCAATAGATAATAAGATTTATCTAAGCAAAAAGTGATACTTTTAGATGTATTTAGATGTATTATTTAAGTAAAAATAGTTAATTAAAAATAATTGTAAAGCCAAAATAGATTTATCTAAGCCAAAATGAATACTTATGGATGTATTTTGATCGTCTAGAATCAATTATAATAAACAGAGATTTTGTGGAATACTAGAGATTTCAAATCTTGTACTTACTTCTTAATGCCAGCCACAAGCAGGGATGCCCAGGGTTGATGCATCGACAGGCACTGACGCATGTCCTGCATTTCGAGGAGCTCCTTGTCCTGCACTCGGTTGTAGACACGCTCGAGGCCATCGTGCATGGGTTGTGCCGGCCATTGCTTCTGCTCCTTGTCCGGCTTGAAGACGGGTGGCTTGGCCACATCCAGATTGGGCGCCAGTCCCATTGCCGAGTGACCGATGAGGCAAGTGCCCAGAGTGCCGGCTCCGGCAGATGCCGCCTTGCTGACTGCGGCCAGTTGGCGTATCATCTGCTGTTCGTACTCCTTGCTGATCAGAGACTCATCCGGCAGCTCTCGGCCGGCAAAGTCCACCTTGATCTTGCGCTTAATGCGACTGCCGTGCTTTAAATCTTGCATCTCACTCTTGAGTTGCTCGTACTTTTCGCGCTCGGCATCTGTTAACCAAACGGAGTTCTCCTGGAAATAATCCAACTCATCATCGATGACCGTTGTCCGCTTCTCGCTGTTCTTGTCATACTCCAGCAGACGATCACGTTGAGCCAGTGCCTCCTTTAAGGCGACAGATTCTTTCTTTTGATTGACTTTGTTACCAGTTGCCGGCTGCTGTGATTGCTTCTTGCCCTTGCCCGTCGTCTGGGCTTTTGTGCTTGATGCGGCCTTGGCCAGCTGCAGCTCCTCCTCAGGCGTGTACACTGGCTCCTGGCAGTACAGACACGGACCACTCCCCTCCTGCTCGCACACGATTCTTCCGCAACCGAGACAATTGTTGATCAACTTGTGCTCGGACGCCTGACAGTCACAGCTGCGTCGTCCCTTCAGCAGCACAGTGTCACCCAACAGTTTGCCATCCTTGGCATACATGTTCACATATTTAACCGGCTTTTTGGCCGCTCCTCCCGCTCCCACTCCTCCTCCTGCACCATTGGATTTCTGGACAGGCTGCGGTGGCGTTTTGCTCTTGACATTGCTCCGTTTCTGTTTGCCACTGAGCAGCATGCGACGGCAGTTGATCAAAAACATGCGATGCTCCTCATTATCCTTGCTCAAAAGATTGCCAAAGTAATTGTCAAACTCATAGTCATCTCTTATGGCCAAAATTGTGCTGGCAACATGAAATGTAAATACGTTAGCAATGCAATATAATTAATATAATACTGAGGCACACCCACGACATCATTTGATCTGTGACCACACAGTCCAGGCACTTGGATAATGTATCTCCCAGCCACTTTTCCATCTTCTCAGTTTGTATTTAACAATTTTATGATATACCGTCAGCTCAAAAAAAAGAAAATAAAAACAGCTGTTGAGACCTATTTATCGATATACCGATATACACAAGCTATCGCAAATGAAGTGCTGCCGTATTTCTTTAATTTTATAAGTTTGGCCACACTGAAAATATCCAATTTAAATGTATATTGAAATTAAATTTTTATTTTTTCAAATGCAACATTTTTAAGTCAACTGGTTTTAATTACTAATAGAAAATGGACCAGCAGAGTCAACTGTTTTGTTGGGTTTTGTAAAACAGTTTGATTTAAAATTTCAGAAATACTTGCAATTAACAATCGCTGTAACTCAGTGCTGCCAACTTTTTGTGTGCTCTATTGCATAGCTATTTAGTTTATATAATCTAAAAATTTTATTCACTAATTAATAACAAAATATAGCTGATTATATATTTGAAACAGCCAGATTTCCGACCAACAGTAATTTTAAGCTATAAAACTTTGAAAGTAGCCAGAGCTAGCTATAAAATAGCTAAGTTGGCAACAGTGTGCAAGGTGGATGCACCATAAAAAAAATCAGTGCTGGAAAGCGCCTAAGCAGGCCATCGAGCTATACGAAGTCTGGCAGCACTATGACAACAAAAATATGCGAATTGCAAGTAAAACAAAATACAATAAATATTCGTGCACAATGAAAGCAATGGAAACATTTTAAACGCTCTACCGCTCCCGTTCGTTATGTTGCTGCTCCGACTGTGATCTTACGTATAATAAATTAAATACCGTGCGAGTGTGCGTTCAATTGTAATTGAAGACGGAGACGCGCTGTGTTTATTTAATTGGTGTGTGTTCAATTTGTTGTAAATAACATAACACTGAGAGCGGGAGGCTTCTTCTAACCAAATATGTAGCAACTACATTTTTTATTTTTTTTTGGAATTTTCGTACTGCTGTCCAAATAGAAAGTGGACCCTGCCGACAGACAGCAACAATAACTACAACAACAATAAGACCAGGCAGCGACGAAAGTCATTGGCAAAAAAAAAAAAATCAAAGCAGACGTCAACGGTGACTGCGGCAGAGATAGAGGTGGGGAGACGCCTCTGTCAGCGTCTCTGTCTTGACAGTTACAGCAGCGCAAGCAGAGCAGCGACAGCGGCAGAGCAGCAGCAGCCACCCTCATTCGCAATCACAGCCGCACAGCTGTATCATTCTCTGTCTCCTACACACACACACGCCCCGTTGCTTAGGGAAATTGCCCATCTCTAGGCAGAGCTACCAAGTTTGTACGACAGCTTAAGTCGGTTTTAAATGACACAAAATTGAGCTATACTGCATTATCAACACTTTTATTTAAAGCCCTTAACGCGAAGCAGTATTCATTTCTGGATAGTTTTCCCCAATCTATTTCAATAAGACACACAGATCTTTCCGATTGCCAGCAATACAATAAGAATATAGTTAAATGACAGCTTCATCTAAAAAAAGAAGGTATTTCACGTTGAACTAATTCTGGTTTAGCTGACGCATAAACGTGGTAAGTAGTGCCACTTTGGCGCTAGCTTTCTGTATCAACTGGAGCCGCTATTGTTTTTGGTTGCTGATTGCAAATTGCGTGTGTCGCTCTAAATGTTTGTCCGTCTGTCTTTCAGTCCGTTTGTCTGCTAACCTGTCTCTTTTTTCTTTGTCTCTTTACCACACACACACACACACACACTGAATCTCTCGTTTGCTTTTACTCACTCTTCTCTCGCTCTCTCTGTTGGTGCTTCTTTGCTGCGCTGCCGCCGCCGCTGACGCCCGGTTAAAGTTGACGTCGCAGTGTGTAAACGACGGCGGTGCGTTTAAATTTGACTCGCTGCTCGCTTTGTGCTTGTTATTAACTTTGATTTGTATTTTATTCCGATTTTAGTAGTTTCGTGTCTTCGCTTACGTGTTTATAAATTGCCAAAAATAGCCAAGTAATAATACAAATCTATACAAATATAAAATAAAACCACCACAACAGCAATAACAATAAATAATGAAACGCCTTTAGCTGGTGCATTGAAAATAAAAACAACAAAAACTCTAAAATTGCATGCGCCTGCGTCAGTGTCTGTGTCTGTGTCTGTGAGTGTGAGTGTGTGTTTTTGTTTGCGTGCATGTATGTGTGTGTTTGTCTGTGTGCGTGTGTGTGTTTGAAGCCGGCATAACGTTAGTTTGCTGAAACAGCTGAGACGCAGCAGCGAGCAGCGGTATCGTCCCCCACTACCAGTTACAGTTACACTAGCAGCAGCAACAGCAGCAGCAGCAACAACAACATAAGTACCACAACAAGTACAACAACAAAGCGATCATGTATCGAATCGGTCCAATTGGTCGCAAATCCAACTTCCATTCGCGCGAGAAATGTCTGATTGGACTCGTGCTTGTGACCTTGTGCTTCCTCTGCTTCGGCGGCATTTTCCTGCTGCCCGATAATTTTGGCAGCGAGCGTGTGTTACGCGTCTACAAGCACTTCCAGAAGGCCGGTCCCGAAATCTTTATACCCGCACCCCCCTTGGCCGCCCATGCGCCCCGTGATGAGGATCCCCATTTCATGGGCGATCGACAGCGGCTGCAGCAAAAGATTATCGCCGAACTGGGCGATATACTCGAGGAGCCACAGGCTGCAGTTGTCGGAGCAGCCGGATCAAATGCCGCTGCTGTCGCTGCTGCCGTTGCCGATGCGGATGCGGATGCAGATGCTCAGGCACCGGCGCCGGTGCCGGCGGCACAGCAGGAGCAGCCCGTGCAACAGGAGACGGCGGGGGATGGGGCGGCTGGTCATCGGGTTTCGGTTTCGGCGGGACTGGCCGATGATACCACTCACAATCACAATCAAAATAACAATCCGTCCAATTCCGGACAACAATTGAAACTGCCCATGGGATTGGCCAAGGAGTCGGCGGATCATGCGGACTCCAGCATGGAGGAGAAGCGTCAGAAAGTCAAAGAGGTGAGTTATATATATGTATTGACAGAGATTAAAACCGTTATTGGAACCGTATTTTTTAAACGTAACCGGTATTAGCCAATTACGGTTATTATTCAATCCGAAATAATCGATAATTAAATGATTTGTGTCTTAATTTTAGTTTTGGCTCAATCAAACATTAAATTTATGATGATTGTGTGATGATTTATTTTTATGAAAACGGTTTTTAAAAAATAAGTTGCTTAAAAAATAAGTAAATGGGTATATTGTGTTCGTTGGCATGCTTCCAACAGGGAGAAGGAGTCATCTCTGATCCCATAAAGTATATATATTCTTCATCAGCATCAAAAGCTGAGTCAATATAGCTATGTCCGTCTATCCGTCTGTCTGTCTGTCTGTCTGTCTGTCTATCTATCTGTCTATCCATCTATCCGTCTGTCTGTCTGTCTATCGGACAACGAGAACGCCAGATATGGTGATTTTATGTTTTCAAAGCAATACAAGTAATTTCTTTAAAGTATTTTTATATACTGAAATTATATATTGAAATTAGTGACGGGTATCCTATGTTGGGATCTGGACTATAGCCTTTCCCACTTGTTTTTTTTCTTTTTTTATTTTTGTTAAGAATTTGAAAACAATTTTGCATGAAAACGTCAAATTCTTAAATAATTTGAGAAAAATAGGTCGATATTGTTGTAATCAACGGTTTCAAAATAATTTTGGTTTAAAATTTTTAAATTGATCTTTGTACTGAAAACCAGAATAAAAACATCAAAATACCAAATGGAACCCAAATTCGTTTCGCTGTGATTCTCTAATTATAACAACTTGGAAAAAAAATCATATTTTAATATGTTGTTTTTCTTAATTGAAATAAAATTAGCCATTTGTTTAAAAATAATATACAATTTTTAAGAGTTTTTTGTTTTTGTTTGTCAAAACAATTAGTTGACATGCTGTTTAATCTAATTCACTCTCTCTCTCTCACGCCGGGCTTAGCCCTTAAGCCACGCTGATTAGCTTTAAGATTCAATGAGTCAAATTACGCAGTCTTCTCTTTCGCTCTAATGCGATCTTCGTCCCACGAAATATGCATGTGTGTGTGTGCTCGTTTTGCTCTATCGCCAACATACATATATCTCCCTTCCTCTTCTTCAACTGTGTGCACTTCCGCGCCAGCAGTCAAGTATTTGGCGACAGCGACAGCGACAGCGACGTCGACAGTGACGTTGACGTTGACGTTGACGAATGCTCTGACGCTGACAACTCGTTGATTCTTTGCGAATTTTCATTTTTTGTTTGGTTCTTCATGCTCTTCTCTCTTGCTCATCTGCTGCGTGGGCAGCTATTGCGTTCGATGTGTGTTGGCATTTTCGGCATTGCCGACGACGACATCAGCTGCTCATCTGCACGAAGTCAGCCGAAGCAATGATTACAGCACACAACAACATGAAATCCAAGACAGAGAGAGAGATTGAGAGCGTAATTTCAAATGCAAATTTGCAAATGCAATCAAAGCAATGATCGCGAATACATATGTACATTTGCACTAAATGACCTTATTAACATTGTTGTAAATGTACCCTCCTTCTTTGTTCCTATCTACTGCAAAGATCAAGAGCAATTGAACAACCCAGTAATTAAAGCGTAACTGATAAAAAATTAATTGATTTGTGGTGTTTACTCTACATACATATGTTGCTATTTATGTATGTACACATGTATTTCTCAGGGAGCTTAAAAGTATTTTATGTACTCGTAAAATGTGCAACATGTGTCTAAATATTTTTATAGGACGGTAAAACATTTAGATTCAAAGAAACTTTTCAAAAAATGTACATTTATTTCAAATTTGTGAAAAAATTACATTTAATTTTTTTTTAATTTAATACTAGCAACAAAATTTGATTAATTACAAAGAAAAATTGGACTACAAATTTTTGACATTCCGCCTATAGTATACCCGTTACTTATTTCAATATATTTAAAAGTATTTCAAAGAAATTACTTGTATTGCTTTGAAAACATTTGCAATAACTGCCGTTCTACTTGTTCGATGATAATAATAATAAAATACGTATGATCTTAATAGCTGCGGCGGACGGGGGCGTGGCAAAAATTTGAAACAAACTTGATCTGTGTGGGGTTTATAGAAGTCTGTGTGCCAAATTTGGTTGCTCCACCTCTTATAGTCTCTGAGATCTAGGCGTCACACATTTGGACAGACGGACAAGGCTCTCTCGACTCGGCTATTGATGCTGATCAAGAATATATGTATACACTTTATAGGGTCGGAGATGCCTTCTTCTCCCTATTACATACATTTTAACGAACCCAATATACCCTTTTACTTATTTTTTAAGTGAAGACTTTAGAAACTATTTATTTTTGTGATAACAGCTATTTGACGAACTGTATGTATATGTATGTGTGTCATGACCTTCTGAGCAAATACTTATTACATTTATATGTCGTAAAGTATTTTTATTGATACTTGGAATTAATAGCTTCGAGTGAAATATTTACTGGGAATTGACTTGATGGATCTAATTTCTGTAGTAAACCTTTTATTGAACAATTTTTTTTTACAATATTAGGGTGATCAACTTGTATTGTGTTATATTGAAGGCAATAGTTCAGTTTTTATGCTCCCAACTGTGTTGTCCCATATATAAATAGTTATTTCCCGTGCCACAAACATCTACAGCTAAAGGAAGGGAGAAATATCTTTCGACTTGATCAGTTTCCTATTTCCGCTCATACATGTTTTTCTTTCTCCAGATGTTGTTATTCTTTCGTAACTGTTTGTTTGCGGATTTGCCAAGTCGCCAAAGTACAATTATTTTGATGTGCTTTCACTTTGTTAGTCATATTTTTTGTTTGACCTTTTGCTATTTTATTTCTGTTATGTATTCTACTGACCCAGAATTCGACTAGGCGCTAAACGATATTAAGTAAGAAAGAAGACAGAAAGAAGTCTTAATAATTAAGTATAAACAGAACAACAATAATAATAGCAAGAACCGCAAAGATCGAGAACATAGCAACAAAACATAAATGAGTTGACGTTGACGTTGACTTTGACGCTGACGCTGAAGTTGCTGCTGGCTTCGAATTTCTTTGTTTTGGTTCAGAGTTTGCTTTTTAGCTCGCAACATTTATAGAAACATTGTCGTGATATTTCCAAGATACTAATTAAAAGAGCTACTGTTTGTTTTTTTTTTCGTATACATACATAGATCTCGATGCGAAACATTCGACACAGCAACACACCGAATTGAAACACCTGCTGTATCTTCGTTTGTCTATCTATGATTTTCTATACATTAAGATATTTGAACAGTCGATTTGTTTCAGTTTCGCTTTCTTATAAACGTGTTGCGAACAATGCCATTTAATGGCCTTGCTCTAGGCAATTCTTTCTGTCGCGTGTGAAGTCTGTCTGTCGCATAGTGGGTGAAATCACATATCGAACTATCAACAGAACTTAACACGATAATTAACCAAGTCATTTATCTTTTTAATTACACCCTAAAAAGACATGCCTTATTACTCGATGATTGATTACAGCCAGAAACAGACATCTAACATTTCTTAGAAATGCCGCAATTTGTCCCACTGTAAGATCTTTATGAGCTTTATTTGCATGGGTCAACTCATTTCCCATTTTCAGATTGCGGACTATACACGTCACAGTTTTCAAGATACATGTGTATGTGAGTGGCGATAGAAAACTCTAAATTGCTTTAATTTATCGCAAACAACTCTCCGCTCTAACTCTATTTAAATGCCAAATGTGAACGAGTTGTCGATAAACCAGTTTTACTCTCCACATTTAAATAACAAGCTGAAAGTGTTCTGTAAGCAATTGAATAACAATTTTAATCATCTCATTACTAGCGTTTCTATGAATATGTGAAATCACAGATAATAAATACTCTTATATAAATATGTATATTAACTTCTTACCCAAGTGGGAACTGTGGGTTTCCGATTAGGCTTAACTTTGACTCAATATGTGTACATACAATAACAATAGCAATGTTTTCAAACGCGTCATAGTCACATTTGCAAGTCTTAGGAACTTACGATTGCGATTAAATAAGCTAAAAGCATTATTCTAATAAATTTTATAAATAAACACATTAAAGATAATTGGCAAAAAGTAAAAAAAAACTACCGAATAAATAGCACCACTTGTCCAATATGTTTTTAAAACAAAAATATATTGAAATAAATAATAATAATACATTGAAATTAATCATATTCTATAAATATAATATTGTTTTTGGTTGCCTTTATTTGCAATAGCGTCTGTATAACGCCTTTTTTGTATTACAAAATGTACTTAATTTATAAAGTCAAGCATAAATGAAAGAAATACAAATATTTGTTTTTATTAAACTGAACCAATGTTCGAACCAAAACCTTAGGTTCAAGGGACCTTTGTCCCACTATATTTATCAAACAACCAAACCGAACCTTTTCGAAAATTTAGATGGATTGCAGTCTTAGTTTTAACGAAGATTGTCAAAGACTTTGACTTAAAGTAGTGTTATTTTTTTTTACCAACGGTATGTATTAAATACATTAATATAAATTATTAGATACAGTTTTATATCGAATAGACTAGCATAATAGAAAAAATATTAATACAATAACTAATCTTCAAATGTATTGTATGGTATAAATTTATCTATAGAGCTGTGACTACAAATGTATGAAATAATTAAACAAAAGATTTATCTTAAATATATATTGGTTTCATTACATTATCAGATTTGAAAGTTAGAGTATTTGCTAGAAAATTTACATACATATGTACAAAATTAGATTAATCCTTTGGAATATATTTATTAGGTGAAAAAGTTAGAATTGTCTAGCATGCTTATTTACTTGATTGACATCTGTTATATGATTATATATGTAAGTTTACCATATAATTTCGTTGGACTGAACAATAATCAAGATATATTTACACATTGCCACATTTCCACAACTACAATATTTAAGATACATGCATTTGCATTTACAAAAGTAATAATATCTATAGTTGAACATGCAACGTTGGCAAAAATAACACATGCAACAAAATACATTGTGGAATAACAAAATCAAAATTAAATTGAAATTACTGGACTACACTATACATACATCCACACACGTACATATCAAATATATGTATGTAAGACACAAATAAAAAGAATCAGATACGTGTAGTGAAAAAAGCCTTAAGACCAAAGTGCATTTTGTGTTGTTTTAATCTTTTGTTTGTTTTAGCTGCTTCAAAACCAAAATATGGTTGAACTTTTCTTAGTTTTATTCTTATGCATTGCTAACTTTATTTAATGCGCTTTAATTTTTAGTCTCCAAAAGAAAAATTTGTTTGTGACGGAGGATTGTTTCCATTGCTTATAGGAATAAACTCTTCATTTGATTCAGCAAATTATGTGATCTAAACCATTTTTTTTTAAACTATTTATATAAATATTTTATATACTATTTGGGTCAACGACGCCAACTCGTTTGCAATCTCGTAGAATTATTTAACATTGAGATGCGTCATTTGAACTTTTCAGTTTATTTGATAAAATGCATACAAGCATTTATAAATGTTTAGAAAGCTATTTTACTAATTAAAAATACCAATTATAATAAAAGACACTCTCAATTTTTATATATCATATCAGCTATATTAATAAAAGGTATTATTAAAAGAATTATTAACAAGAATGTTAACAAAGCGACAATGCGGTTTCTTTCATGTCCGTTTCTTTACTTTTTCATTATATTTGTTCATTTTAAGAGCGCTTTGTGTACAAAACGTTGCATTTAGTTCAGACCCCATAAAATGTTATCATTCTAAATGATAGTTGCAACTTGCAAGCATGTATAATAAAGACTTAAATTTATATTTATTGCTTTGTCAAGGTTAAAAAAATCGTAAGATTTTGCATTTTTTAAAAATATTTTCTTTTCCATATGATTTATATCGTTTGTCAACGTAATTTTGCAGACTGAGTCAACAATTTTGTATCCAGGAAATGACTATGGAGCAATGTCTCTTTTGTAAGCATATAATTTGCACATTCATTGATTAAAAGCTGTGCAAACAATCAATTATTATGAATTTTATGTATAAAACAATGCGATAAATGATTTCTGCGACGTGTCGAAAATAAAATACTCTTGCAAACCTGCTGAGAAAGTTGTTTCGAATGCTTTTCTGATATAATGGAAAAGTGAATGAATTTTATTAATTCGCTTTTATACGTTTATTGTATTCTTCAAGAATCATGATTTATGGCAATGGGTATAACTAATTTTTGTCTATTCTATTCTTCTGCTCTAAATATCCAGGCACCTACATTTCAAGTTTGGTGTATCTGAGATCTATGTGACTCGATTTTTGATTCTTTTCAGAAATTAAATGACTATTTCAAGACCCGTTTTAGTTTTTAGCTACAGAGTCTAAAATTGGCAAAATATCTGTATCTCTTTTTTTTTCTTTCAATAGATTCAAGTGTAATTAGCGAGCCATTTATATATCCATTAAATACCAAATTGTATTCGAATTATAGCGTGTAGTTATTTCGATTAGTGGATAGACCTGCGAGCAGTATTATCATCCGTCCATGACTGACCATTAAAATGATGATAAACATTTACAGGCCAAGTTAAGCATAACATTTTCGTGTCTGCCCATAAAAAATGGTACTCTTTATATGTTTGTTATAAAATGCGATTCTGATACGTTTAACATTTTCAGTTTCAGTTAGTTGTATTTTTTTTTCGATAAGTTTTTTCTGTTGGTTTATACCATGACTTAATTTTTGGCCAGATTTTGTATTCAAATAGAAATCAGGGAAGGGAAACGTTTTTCACTTTCTTTAGGGGCTTTTCATTTGTTAATTCAGTCATTTACATTTACACACCCACAATACACAAACACACACACTCACACAACGCATTTGGTATCTATGAAAAGTTCTGTCCCTTTTTTTTTGACTGTTGGTGACATTTAATTGGCCAAGTACGCGGGCTTGGCTTTCACAAATAGCATACAACAATTTCGTGTGTTGTTCGTGCTATGCATACAAATAACTAACAACAAATGAACTAAAAAAAAAAACAGCAACAAAAGTGCCGTACAGTGTAGCGATGTGTGTCAATAACTAACGGCAACAGAAGCAACATCATCGAAACACTTGCCACAAACAATTGCATTGCATTGTATGTATATATGTATGAATGTATGTATGTATGTACTGATGTTATTTTGAGAGAGTCTGTTGAGCAAGTTGAGGTATTCTTTGTGGAGTTAGTTAGCTCAACCCAAATAGACATTTCAAATAGATTTCAAGACAGCCCAATTTGTAGATTGTTTAATACTTTGATTGCTATCAACAACAATATTTGATTAATAATTTAAATATTATAGTTTAACTATTTTTTTTAATTTTTGAAAGATAATCAGATCTGGCACAACACCAACATATTCTGAATCTAGATGATCTACACTCGGAGCTCAAATACCAAATTTACAAGCTCATCTTCGAGTCTCTGATTTCTACACTAACAAAAATATTCAAGGTTGAAAATAAACAATATTTCAAGATAATACTTTTTTTTATGGAAATTATTATAATAAATATTAATATTATCCATTAGCTTACTTAACCACAGCAAGATCGGACAAGTAGAACGGCAGGAATAGCTAACCAAAGTTATTACTAATTAATTGCATACGATCACCTAAAAGCATATAGTAGTTTTTATTAGAAACTTAATATAAGAGCACTAGTTCAGCTAGTATAAATGCTCCTTCAATAGGAATTTTAGCACAAAATTTGTTGATTTTAACCTATAATCATAATTAAACGGGTAGATATGCCTATACAAGAAATAGCAAGTTTAATTACATTTCTACTCTTTTGTACAGCAAAATTCTTGGTTCTGCCTTTTTGAAGCCCCATACGAAAATTTTTTTTTTACATTTATTTATAAAATCTCAAAGTTAATATAGTTAGATTAGCAGATGACTTAAATACTTTATAGGTCTAGCTTAACTAGCTTCTAAGTTATTTAGATTAAATACTTAAATTTTTTAGCTTATGGTCATGAAGCCTCCAAGCTCTTGAATTAAAGATTATGAAATAAGTTGTCCTTTTATTTGTAGGTTTTATGAATGCTATCTTTCATTTAAAGCAAGTTATGATAGTTATTTTGAGTTCATCAAAAAAATGTTCTTTAACAGTTGGCACTCAATGGGAATTTGTCTATTGGCAAGGTCAAAGCATACTAATTTATATTGCAAATAACCCCATGTGGTCTCTGAACCATGGTTATTATCCCACGCCATTTGTCACTTGCCACTTTGACCTTTGGCCCGCCTCAGCTAATTTTCGCACACATGCAATCGCTCAAGTCGCTGGCGCACAACTTTTTACCTAGATCCTGACCCCAAAGACGATTTGTGGCCAACTCTTTCAGTGCAACCCCCCCCCCCCCCCCCCCCTCCCCTCTTACACTCTTTGGTAAGGAGGTAAGAGAGCGACCTCAACCGTTCAGAAGAACCATGTGAAGGCAACTGAAGAAGCTGCCGCATTGATGAGAATGTTTGCTTTGTTCCATTGCCAAGTTGTTCCATTGTAAAGTACGCAAAATTAAAGCTGCAGTCGAAAGCTCGCTGCGGTAGCTTTCATAAGCCCACTTTTTTGGCGCCAAAATCCCGCGCGCTGCCAACTGAAATTGATGGTTTGGGGAAAGCTCAACTCAACTTGGAAAGAGCCCATTAGCTATGCGATGAAATATGAACCTCGTTTATTATTACACACCAGTTTGGATAATGATAATGTTAACATAATGAATTGATGTTAACAAGGCCTGTTCTCTATTTATCTATCTATAATCTCCTTATCAATATTGACATTTTTGGGCTTAATTTTGATTTCTGCTATGGGATGTTTTTAAAATTTTATTCTGAATTTTAAGATTTTCAATTGTTTTCAATAGTTGTTTTCTACATCAGGTGTTGTTCTTTATAACCAGACTTAGCTAAGTATTTAATTCATTTTCTAACTTTGAGAATGGTTTGAAGAAGAGCTTAAAACATATACTTATTATTTTATTTCTATTGCTCTTTCTAAATTTGCTAGATGGTTGGGTAAATATTAACACAAAGCAAGGAGTTATTAAGATACTCTACCTGTAAAATTTTAGTGAATTGTTTCACTTCACTTACATTTATTGGCAAATTTTATAAATTTATTGGCAATACATTTTATTATTTGTTAAATTTAGCTTGAATGGAATAGTTAGTTAAAAATTTTAATAATATTTTGAAATTTAAGGTTTCATATAATTTTTTAATATTATAATTTACATACATTTTTGATTATATTATGATTGATTAGATTAATTATGAGTACATCAATTTATTTATACTGTTTTTATAGAATAAAGAATACTATGTGAAAAGAGTTAAAAATGACCTGTAAAAGAGTATACTCGATTCGTTGTGGATTCGCTGCTTGCTTCCCATTCGGTAGAAGAACTCGTTGCGACTCGCCTCTCGACTTGATTCGTTGACACGAATGGCACTTCGCATTGGATTCGTGCGGTACTCGGGTGACGCTGTTAGGCGTCCAGTGTTTGCCCCAACGGCGCCGTTTGTCCGCCTGGCCGGACTGTCTGCCGGTCGGTCGGTCCGTCTGTCTGCTTCGCTGGCTTCTTGTGTTGATGTTTTGCTCTGGCGCGTTTAATGTCTCGTCTGCGCTGGTAGCGTTAACTCCACGCAACATTCGCACGCGCGTTTCGGTGTCAATTGGGGCAATTTTTGCGCCACTTCGTCAACGTTATCGTTGTCGTAGTCGCAGTCGCAGTCGCAGTCAAAGTCGAAGTCGCATTCGTTGTTGTTTTCATTTGGCGTTGTTGCCATCATTGTCGGTGGTTGTGCCGTGTTCAAGGCTACCTGCAACAGCAGCAGCTTCCTGCACCAAAAACAGCATTGAAACAGTACCAAGAATCAGGAAACTCTGTTGTTATCACGTTCTACGTTGACCCCTTTCCTGAACCCCATTCGACAGCGTCTCGTCGCTCAACCGGCCAAAAGCGCGTTAATAAACAATAAACAATGCACTGAGAAGAATTGAGACCAGACCCAATGGCTACCACAGCAACCATGGCTGTCAACACGGGCTCCATTGTTTGCTGGTATTAATTGTGGCTAACACTGCAATCTGCAGACTGCAGCCTGTTAGCGGAAACGGAAGTGCAATTTGTTGATGACGCCATTTTGGACAGTCTTCTGTTTGTTTCCATTTTTTTTCTTGTGCTGTTTATTTTCAGTGTTGAGACAAAATGACAAAGCAACCAGTGAAAGAGAGAGTTGCAATTGTTGACTTTGACAGTCGGTCTGAATATAGTGAATTCCCGATTATAGTAAACAACAAAAATCAGACAATTGTAGAATTATCGAAAATTTTCAACATCATTTTTTAAAGCAACTTCACGCAAAGTGCAACAAAAATAAAAACATAAAAAATGTCCACATTGATATATTAAACAGGGCTTGCTAAAATTAGTACTTTCCATCAAAACTCAACACTATATAGATTGATAATTAGATTTACATAATCAATCATTATAACTTTGAACTGGCTTACATAATTTTGTCATGTGTGTTACGTGTTCAGGAAAAATCCTATATTCTTGATCAGGTGACAATTTAACTCGATAATTCCAATAACATTTATTTTATTTAATTTTTTTTTATTTTTTTTGAGATATGGCTTTTTGCCGTACATCTGTCAAATCGGACTACAGTATCATAAAGCTGCCATTAAAACGATCGAGAATCAACCTTTAGTATGAAAAATTATATTATTTCTGAAGATATTAAGTCCAATGTCATAAGCTCTGTATTTTCTTCAATGACTGAATTGTGTGTAAATGTGTCTTGGTTTTTAAGGTAAAAAACTAAAGTAAATGCATTTTTCAAGTATCAAAAATGTAGTTATAATAAAAAATGTATAGACAAGTGTATGCTTCTTTTAAATGCAATAATAACTGAAAAAAATTCAGAAAAGCTTACAGTATTTACTATATATAGTATAGATTTAAAGCTATTGTCAACCCAACTTTCTTTAATTTTATTGTCCATTCATTATCATTTTCTTAATCACTTGTGTAGTCTTCACATTATATTTCATATTTGAATTGTGACTAAGGGGGAATTATGAGTTATAGAAGTTTTAGTCTCAACTCATTCATGGCAATAATTTTTACCACAATTTCATTTAATTTCAAAAACCCAAAACCAAGGCAAACGTCTAAGCTTCACTTAAGCATTCAAATTCAAATTCCCATGGGCAATGCAAAGAGGAAAAAAGCAGCAAAATATAATAATAAAACATAAAATATAATATAAAACATATATAAATAGAAAAGAATATAATGTCTAAAAGGAGCCATACAAAATTTTTTTAAATTACGCATACAAACGAGAATATATATATTTATTTATATATATGCCACACTTCCCTCCCCCTCGGGAGACAGACCGAGCTATCAGCTAAATTCAAATTCGCGCACAGCAGGCGAAAAATTCTCCACACGAATTTTGTTTCAAAAAAGTAAAAAAAAGTGAGGCAAAAAATGTATAAAAAATGTCGAAAATTGCACATAAAAATCTCTGCCATAGACAACTCTTATGTATGTTTGATGTGAGTGTGTGTTTGGGTGATGTGATGTGATGTGGGGTTACATTTGACTAAACATAAACACATTGACAGTGCATACACACATTGAGATCGTGTAAAGGCTATAAAAATATAACGCATAATGCGTCATTTTTCACTTGAGCAACATAATAACTAGACTAGAGAGATTCGTTTGCAGATGTGGTTGCATGCAACAGAAGCTCAAGTAAAAGCAAAGGCTACAACTGAAACTGAAACTGAAACTAAAACTATTGCTATAGATTGTAAAGCCAATGACAAAACCAAAGCAAAGCTAAGGTTAAAAATGTGAAACAAACAGCCTTACGGCCTCATCATATACGCATCCTTTGCCGCATCCTGTTGAGCCTAGACAAAAGCGTATCATGTCTGCCAATCCGTTATCCTTCTGACGCCCTCCGGCCACGCCCACAATGCCACAATGCTCTATATATATGTGTGTGTAATTTTATATGACTACCTCGCGCATAGAGGCGCGTGTGTGTTTACAGGCAACTCGAGTGCACTTAAGCGCGCTGGAAGTAAGCCAGGCTAAGCTGATGGCGGGACGATGATGTATCTGTTGTTGTTGTTGTTGTCGTTTGCCCAGGCCAGGACAAGCATACACTTGATGGTGGCATGCAACAAATGCATGCCTCGTCTGTTCAGTGTTTCTACGTGCGCTATCAGCAACAACATCAAGACCAACACCAACACCAACATGAGCAACAGCAGCAATTACGAGGGCTGTTATGTCACCTTTTGATCGCTATCGATAACACTGATCGCATTGATATCGATAAGCTTGATTACATTTAGCATGCAGACTACCAAAATTATAAACAACAGTATTTAAATGGTTTCATTGATTAATATCAATCGCACTGTTATCAAAATCGATTTTTATATGCAATCTATAGATTGACATTTATCTAGCTTTATAATGCAAGGAGAGTAGATTTCATTGAGTATTAAGATTTATTTACATATGTATGTATATTATACATTGTATAGGTATCTTTTTTGAGCATATTGTTTATATACTGCAAGATATTTATAATTTATAAACGTCATTTCGAGAAAAGATGTTTAAAGCTAACAAAAAAATACCATCTAAAACAAGAATTCTAGAGATTCTTACGTAAAAATTATACAAGATATGAATTTAAAAATGTTACACTATTTAGAAATGGCTATATAAATATTTAAATCAACGGTCTTTTAATGCATTTTGTAATTCAAACAAAAAATTTGGGCTTACTTGTCTATTGTATGGTTGAGCCATTGATTTTTAATACTTTAAATAGTGTTAATTATTTATATTCTTAATGCATACTTAAAAATTGGCAAAAGTACAAATATCAGGAGTTTGAATTATTGAATAATTTTTAATTCTATGTACAATTATTTCCTTACCGTCATTTCAGGCTTCAATTTTACAAAGACAAGAAGTTGGCTAGTAGTTTTGTTAGTAACATTTTATTTATTTATTTATCCTTTTTTTATTGTTTGTTTGCTCAAACCAAAGTTTTAGAATAGGGGAACAGTTTCAGTTTGTTTTTGAAATTATAAATTAATGTTTTAAATTGGTTTCGCAGCAACTTTGTGGGCAACCCATTTTTGTATGTTCATGTTACTGAAACTACTGTTGTCTGCCAGCCGTTGACCTGCTCCTAAATCTAAAATAAAATCCTAAAAAAGAAATGGAGGGGAAAGCATGCCCATTACGGGGGAACACCGTGAAAAGGGGGTGGGTGGAGGGAGGAAGGGGGAAGACAGGATGAATCGCTCTTGGCTACTTGTTCCAGCACTCGGGACTCCGTTTGACACGTCTGATTTGATGTCAAGACAAATTTACATTTATCGTTGTTTGTTGTTGGTGTTGTTGTTACTGTTGTTGGCATTGTTGCTGCTGTTGTGCGGTTTTTGGTTTGGCTTTCTTCGGTTTTTGTGTGGTTTACTTTACAAGCCTTTTGACTTTTATTGACTTTTGGTTTTGTGGCGTCACAGAATGAAATTGCCAATGCCTATGTCGCTGTTTCTGCATCTGCTTTTGCTTTTGCGTCTGTTGCCTGTGTGACTGCGACTTTGGCCACGTTATTAATAATTCATTGCGCTTTCCACGCCTTCTTTACGCCTGGTCATAATTCTTGTGGCTCCGCCTCAAAGTATGCAATGAAAACGAGCAACAACAAAAGAAACACCAGCAAAAAGTACGATGAAATGAAAAAAACAACAAAAAATAATAAAAAATAAAAAAAGGACGAAAGAAACCAAACTCGACAATTTATCAGTACACGATGCCAGGCTCGTACTATATGTATTTTCGAATACCCTGGACTCAAAAAACAGACGAAAAGCATATTATCGCTAACTGTTTTGCCCATTAAGCTTTCTTTAAGTTTTAATACCCTGTAAATTATTGAAAGAAAAGAGATTAAGGACATAATAAACATAAGGCTGAAACTTTCCAGGGTATCTGCTTGTCTAGCACCCTCGGTTGACACACCCTTGCTTATTATTATTTTACCTGTTCTGCGGTTTTTGTTTTTTTTTTCGTAGCAGCCTGAAAAACTTTTTGCACAACTTCTCTTTGTGTATGTTTGTGTGTGTGTTTGTTTGTATGTATTTCCGCTTTGGCAATTTTGTTGCTGTTGTTGCTTGCCATGCATTTTGTTTATGTGTTTTTTTGTTGTTTGTAGTCTCAGTTTGACTGCATCTGCAACTGCAACAGACAACAAATTGTAAAAATCATTTGCTGACTTTTTGGCCAGTTCATTCGTTGTTTTTTTTTTTGTGTTCCTCTTTTTGGTCAACATATAAATATATAGTATACATATAGACATATGTATCTGGATGCTTTTTAATTGTCAAGCTGAATTTTATTACGTTTTTGGCTTCCGCATGTCTCTGTCACCAGTCAGCGAAATTGATGGCCATCTGACAGTTGCACGGAATCCATTTTACTAAAAATCATTTGATTTTTCCATTCGAGATAACGACAATTTAAATCAATGTCCTTGAAACGTTTTTAAGCAGATAGTTTGACAATCAATGAACGAAAGAATCTACTAGCTGCTTTGCTTATTATTAGCGCAGTCTTTCAAATCCTTTTCCTCTTCCTTTGCAGCATTCATCTACCAGAGATTTTACTAAAAAAAACCATCTCATCCTTTTTAATCGCATCTGGGTTTTTCGCAGAAATTTCTAAGTCAGTTGTTACTTTCCCAGTTTAATTCTTAGCATCTATTTTAATTGCCTTTCTGACGATTGCATCAACGATTCTAAAACTACATTTATAAAAACTTTTGCATTTCAGTCGCTTCTGTTTCCCAATTAGATCAGCCTTAACCTGTCAAATAAATAGTAGAATTTAATGGTAATTGTAGCTTTTCATTTAGAAGTTAGGTAATTAGTTCATATTTAATTCATACCAATTAAACGGATATATCTATTAATGTGCTCTTGTCATTAAAAAAAGTTATCATTAGCGAATTTTCCATGTGCTTATCACATGCCTGTTTCTGATTTACGTGCCTTTAATTCAAAAACTATTCATATCTCTACAATTTATATGGCTATAGATAACAACATGCAGTCCGAAGTGTAGCACAGTATGGAAAATTAAATTTTTATTTGCTTTTTAGCTGAAAATGTATATTTTTTTTTATCTTGTTAATTCATATTTCTAGAACATAATCCTTTCTACAAGTTGCAAGTTAGCCTTATTATCTAACAAAATATGTGACATGCTGTTATTTAAGCATACATGCTACTGAAAAATCACGTACTTGTGATTTCATGCTAATGTTTTACATGATTTTGTTTGGAGAAATGCTTTACATGATGCTTTCTCTGTACAATTTTGCATTACAGATGCCAATTTCTTCCTCTTTCTTTTCCCTGTATTTGGCAGCACATGTACAAAAGTTCACACACATACTCTCACGGCGCACAGTGGCTCGATTGGTTAAAGTTGCTGAGAAAAATCGTTAAATTTTGTTACCATAAAGTATAATTTTCTCCATACATTAAAAATTTTTTTTCTGAAACCAAGAAAAATAAAAAATAAATTTATAAAATATACAGGCGTCTTCCGGTTTTCACTTTCGGCAAGATTTATTGGAATTTTTTTCTAATTTCATTTTGAAAATATGTAGAACAAATAAAAATCATTTATTTTATTTTGATCAAAAATAATGATTATAAATGATTTTTTAGTTTTTTGATTAAAAAAAATGATTATCGGTGAAGAAAATCGTAAAAGTCTGAATTTTGAAAATTATGGAATATAGAGAGAGATCAGAGATTGTACAAAACAAAAGATTTTTGTGTAGTTAGTTTTTTTCTGCTTCCATTTGTATTAAATAAAATAATCACCTTTATTGTTTCCTGATAAAAAAATCCGCATTAATTACTTTTAATAAATGTTAATTTACCAATGCAAAATTGTTTTTTTACCCTTTGTTTTGAAAAATTTTACCACAGTGCGATGCTGAAAAGTATACCAAGCTATTTGTAAGATGGAAATGTATGCTTGCTTTTGTTATTGTTGGTTGTGCAGGCACCTGTTTCCAGGAAGTGAAACTGAAATGCAAATGTGACACTTGAAAGGGTTTGGGACGATGGGAGACTGCTGAATAACTGAGTGCCTGAGTAAGATGCCAGTAAGATGGAGAGTCATGTGTCAGACATGTCTGGCAGTTTGCCATCCGGCAACAGAGCACAGTCGAAGATTTAAGTCGACGACTTTATCTGCCGACGCCACTTGCTGTTGTGCGTCTGAACAATTTTTTTTTTTATTATTATACCCGTTACTTATAAAAAATAAGTATAAGGGTATATTGTGTTCGTTGGAATATGCGTAACAGGCAGAAGGAGGCATCTCCGACCACATAAAGTATATATATTCTTGATCAGCATCAACAGCCGAGTCGATATAGCCATGTGTGTCTGTCCGTCTGTCCGTCTGTCCGTCTGTCCGTCTGTCTGTCCGTGTGAGCGCCTAGATCTCAGAGACCATAAGAGATAGAGTAACCAAACTTTCACACGTAGATCAGAAATGCGTTGGAGCAGGTCAAGTTTGTTTAAAATTTTTGACCCGCCTACTTCCCCGCCCGTAATTCGCGAAAAACTGGTCATCCGTCTGTATAAACACAAGGATCTCAGAGACTATAAGAGATAGAATAACCAAATGTGTCACACAGATTTCCATATACCTCACGCAGATCAAGTTTGTTTCAAATTTAAGCCACGCCCCCCTCCGCCCCCGCAAATCGCGAAAAACCACCTCACCCACAATTGTTCATATAATACGTATCTTTTGGTAATAACCGATATCTGTTATTATTATCTATTATCCCACTGAATCGCAACAAGATCGGACAAATAGAACAGCAGTTATTGCGTCTCTAAGTTGTTAAATCAACAGGTTCCCCCTAGAGTATGCAAAATTTTTTGTATTGTTAAACCTTATTAGAATGCTTCAAATTCTCAAGTAATTCTGGCAACGCAAATATGACATTATGATTGAATGGCTAATGTATTGAAATAAGTAACGGGTATCCTATGGTCGGGATCTCGACTATAGCCTTTCCCACTTGTTTTTAATTTCAATTTTGTGTTTTTTTTTTACATTTTGGTTCTTGTGCGAGCTGTCACCAGTTGCAGTCAGGCAATGCGTTTGTTGGCCTTGACAGTGACTAATTAAAGGTTACTTTGCCAACCAATTTTGTATCTCTTTTATTCGTATCGATTTCGCGTTGACAAATTTGACCTTTGGCCAAGGCAATTGGCGATTGGATTAAAACCAAAATAACGTGTTTGCTTTATACTCAACTGCTCATAGTACAGTAGAGCGACACAGCTGGAGACAGGATGAAGGACATAATACGAATAGACTGGACAATGGCCATGCACAAAACTGACTTGCGTGTTGTCTTTGTCTGTGTGTGTTGTTGTTCTTGTTCTTGTTGTTGCTGTTGTTATTGCTACTTGCTGTGCTGCTGTGGTGCAGTTTTAATAATTCAAAGTGCTGCAATAGACTGCTGCGTGTTAGCTAACAGCTGCATGTCCTTTTCTTTTAGTCCATGTCCTTTTGTTTCGCATTTACATCCAACCGCATTGCATGTGCACATATTACGTATACGCAATTTATTGCAACGCATCCAGCGGAAGAACCAAAAAAAAAAACAACATAAGGAAATTTAACTACACGTAAGAACAGCTGTCAACTTACAGCAATGACACGACTACTTTCCATTTTCTAATAGGTATTTAACAATTCACATTTGATGTGACTAAAACGTTAAAGCATTAAAAGCATTTTTCTGAAAATCTTTTTCCATAAAAACATATGTTTATTGATTTTTTAGAGTCTAGTTGATTTATGATAATTCATTTTGTTTTTAAAAATTTTACAATCATAAGTTTTTGATCTCTTTGTTTATACTTCATCAACTTAAAGTACTTGATACTTGAATATTTACTTTTAAGAAAAGTAAATAGTGAAAACAGAGGATCGAATCTAGCGATCTTGATATTTCCGTAAAAATTTTCATATGTTTATTCTTGATAGACTGCACATAAAGTATTGCAGAGGCGCCACCTAGCGTGTGTAGATTCAAACTTGTTGAAGTGATGCATTAGTGATGCCAACTATTTGCAACAAAAACGGGATAAACCGATTGGAAAAAGATGAATTTTAAATCCGAATATAAGATAAACAGTTTTTCATTAAAATGTTGATTTTTAATATATTTATGATTCGCAAACTATTTATAATTGGCTTCGTCAATAGTTTGGAGATCTTTGATTAATCTATCTATCTATTCGTAATAAACCTGATTCCGTAATACTATAATACTTTTTAAAGGCACATGGTATCTGCTAGTCGAGCACTCTCGACTGCATAATGTTTTTAAATCCAATTTTGCTTGTCACATGACATAATTCCATGGTTCATTTTAGTCTGTTCGTTATATATATATTTAATTTTTAGCCGTAAAATACCAGACCAATGACAAAAGTTGTGGAGCGAAAATAGAGAGAGATCGAGAAGGAGATGGAGAAGGAGAATGCAACGTCCCCCCATTTAGTTCCGCCCATGTAAATTGGTCCTGCATTATCAAGGACCAACAAGAGCTGCTCGCTCATCTTTTTCATTTTGTCTTTCTCGTACGCTTTTATCCCATGCTCGTTTTCTCGTTTTCTACTACTCGTTTTCTCTCTTGACGCTTTGCACTGCAGTTTCTGCTGCTGCTGTTGCTGTTGCTATTGCCTGAACGCATTATTTTGCCATTTGCATTGGCCGTGGCAATTCATTCCCTTTTTGGCCACGTTTGTAAATATGCTATAGCTGCTGCTGCATCGGCTCGGTTTTTGGGCTTTGCTTTGGGTATTCCACTCTCGAGCTGTTTTAGCAGATGTTTCCGTTTTGGGCCTGTGTTTTGTTTATGCCACATCTCCTGATTTATATTCAAGGCTGCCATGGCAAGAAGTGTCCTTGACTGGCAGCCCCTTTACTGCTTATTTAGAGCGTGTACAAATGCGACTTCATTTTCAGATTCAATTTCACTAAAGCTACCTAAATCAACAAAGCTGCAACTGCAGAAGCAAGCTGCCTTATCCTTGGTACGTACCTCTAATTAGTGGAGCTGCTTTTGCCCTCTAGTGGCTCCCCAATCCCCCCCTTTGGGTCTTGCTCTCTTGGCCATAATCTTAGGCTGACACAGTTTCTTTCAAGAGCCGAGCGCATGTCACAGACGAATAATTATAATGAGCTTTAAGATGCTGTCAATACGGGCCAAGAAGGCTGCTCTGAATAAATAACATGTTATATAGTCATACTTCTATACATATCACAGATATATATAATACTCAGCTTCATATTCAATCAAAGTTGGCTGAGTTAAGTTGATGCCAAACAAATTATAGTTTGTACATATTTAAGCCGAAACCACAAATTGTCATATATGATTTTAGTAACTATTTAACATTTGATTGGAATTGATTGAGTAAGTGCTGGACTAGATGATGCCCTAGAATAAATTCAAAATATCTAAGATATTTGCCTGCACGTTAGTTTAATTGATTTATAAAACTACAATCACATTTACAATTTCATTCGAGCACACAGTTAACAATTTAATGTTGAAAGTTAAAAGTGAAAGTCTTCATGAAGAATGTGTTCCATACTTTCTCTCTAATAAAATAACATTGTCATTGACCTTTAGCTAAATATTGTTCTCATAGGTACGTTCTCTGCATTCTCTTACTGTTGGCTTTTTCGTATAATTAATGATATTTGCTTGTGGACAAGATTAATAAATATTTATTGACAGAATTTGTTTGATTGACTGCTCTTGTTGTAGCTGCAGTTGTCGTTGTTGATATTGTTGGCACATCTGTTTGTTTTGTATGCTGCCGCCAGTGAAAAAGACATTCAGTTAGCTAATTATTAAATAATTAATAATAATCTGGCGAACATGTGATATGTCAGTCCTGTTGACAGACGAATAAAAGCAACACCAACCATTGTTGTGTTGAGTTGTCTTTCGTGTGTGGAAATTCGTTTTTCTGTTTTGATTATCTTTTCCGATACCATGCTAGAAGTGCAAATATACAAGAAATAAGATTTTTCCTTAGCACACCGAATATTTAATACCCTATGCAGCGAATTGAATTTAAAAAAAGTCTATACTTGTTTTAGGTAAATGTTTTTCAACAAAAAATTGGTTTTTATTTAATTAAATTAAAATACTTCGAACAACGAAAATGATTTTCATTATAAAATTAAGCGTTCAAGCGATGTTTACCGAATTTTGGATTCCTACTACATTTTTGAGGCGTATTATATTGTAAAGTAATAGATAAAATGGTTAAAAAATATTGTTTTTCAACTTTTGAACTTATTATGAGCTTAAAACCAATTACATATTAAATTAACCGAACATTTTTGGTGAAAATTAAACAAGGAATATTGTTTAGGTTAGAGGTTGAAATGAAGCTTATTTTAAGGGGATTGTTCTAGGGTGTAGCATTGTAATTGAAATGTCCGTCTAAAATTGATTCGATAAAAAGTATTAGATTTAAGCAACAGTTTAAAGGAGATATTGTCATTTATATTAACTACACAACAATTGACTGTAAATGAATGATACTCGATATTCAGTTTAGAATTTAACTCATCAGATTACTCCTCAAGTGCTAATGAATATGTTTGCTCGCAAGCTAATGTTTAAAGTCCCTCTTCAATGTCCTTCTGTTTATTGTGTGTATGTCCGCTCTGTTGAAGCCATCACAATTGATCATATGCAAGTGCGTCAATTACATATAAAGACTGAGGACAGGGAGGACATTATATAGGGGACAGCACGGGCGTTAATATGATGGACAGATATACGGACAGTGGGTAGGTTGGCAATTACTGTGGTCCAGAGCGAGTGTGCAGAACGAGTGGGGAATGCACTCAGCAACTGCTGTATACTCATTCATTACGTATACGCAATGTTGCAAAACTGTGCTATGCAAAATTGCAATTTACTTGCGTAAATTTAATAAAGTTGCCAACGGGTAATATTGCAGCAATCCTCAAATACAACACACACCACCCACATCCAATCCACTTTCTTCCATTCTCTCTTGTCCAAGCTGTCATGCTAAAATGCACAACAGAATCTTATTCTTCGTGTTGAGTCTACGTTGTTACGTTGCCACCGCTTGTTGCATCAGCAACAACTTAGTCTGTTGCAGATAGATGGGTGTATGGCTCTTTGGTATCGGTGTGGTGTGGTGTGGTGTGGTATAGTATGGTGTGGTGTGCTGGGCCATGTGGTGTGCCTTGTAATGGAATCTGCTCGGTCTGCCGACTTAAGGCTCCACTGGCAAAAAGCTGTTGAAAATAATTACTCGAAAGTCAGCGCAATTTTCAATGCCTGATGTGTAAAGCTCCGTCCTTAAGCTTATGGCATATTGTTAATGGCTTTTTCACGAAATATGAGCACTGAATGATTACATGATGTCTGCTGCAGTAAAAGCAATCTGTTCTTTGATGCATTGTTAACGTTTATTTGGAAAAAAAGGACATACATTATGTACATACATGCAATAAACGTTAAATTCAATGATATACGCGAAATGTTCCCAAAATTCAAGAATACTAATGGCAACGCTTCGTTCCGTTGAATTTTATTCACAACATGAATTGAGTTTGAGTTTTCCAACTTTAAAAAAATATATTCTCCTAAAATAATATCGTATTTTTAGCTAACTATAAATTTTAGTAAGTCTTTCCCTCTTCCGGTATACATATTAATGGAAACACGCAATACTTTATTGCTTAATATTCGTAAAACATTTAGCGCACTGCATTATTTATAAAATTCTCTTTTAAATGCTTGTATATGTTTTTTTATACAAATAGCTTTCAAATTTAATAACAATGCAATTAAGACAACAACAAATGTAATTATTGTATCCGATCGAATTTTATTACAAAAATATTAATTGTGTCATTTGTTTTAAATCTGGAAATTCATTTTAATAAAATTGTGTGCATAACCAATAAAAAAAAATAAAGTTTCATTTGACCCGCCAAAACCACACGTAAACATTAATTTTAAATGTAATTAAAAAAGGTCTCTCGGACATTCGTCCTCAATTGTGCATTGTTTGTCTTTTTACTGCAAAATTTCAGTATATCTTCGATGATATTGATGCGAATTGATGTTTAATTTCCCATCGCCAAATTGTGACATTTTTATTAATTACATTTCCAAATTATGAAAAACAAACAATGCTATAAACAAAGGCTGACAATATATTAATGCTACACGCAATCACTGGTGTTATCGATATTATGGCCTTACTATTATCAATCATTTGAATTATAGAAAAATTTATAATTTTATTTTAATTTGTCTTGTTCATTATTAAGTCGTCATAGAATTCGAATTGAATCGATACTTTCGAATGACTTTTAACTCATGATAAGTAACTCCTATTTAAATGTTTCAACAAAAAAAAATTAGTTATGTCTTTGTTGTCATTTTTAACCTTTGTCTGCTGTAATACTTTGTCTATAGATATTGCGTTTCTATTGTGAAACATTAAGAATTAAATGTTAATAAGTCTTATATTCGATTAACTCTTCAACTAAATCTTCATCTATAACATATGATTAACAAGCAATATACTATATATAAATTATATTCATACATACAGTCGAATAAAATTCAATCGTAAATTTTAAGTTCACGTATTCAAAAGAGGGTTCTGAAAACATATAATATTTTGAATGTATTAGCTACGCTTCTTATAAACTGGCAGGTGTAGTATCAACGTAACACTCTTTTATCCAACTAAGCGATTCGGTAGCCTTCACCTATATTTTTTCCTTTTCTATTTATATTAATTTATTTACTTTTTTCTGGTTATGCTATTCTGACAGCCGTGGCTCAGCCTTTATTTCATTTTCATGGGATTTGCACACGCGCTGGGGCTTTAGTTTCAGTTTAAGTTTCGGGTTTTGGTCTTCGGGGTTCGAAGTCGGATTCGTCTGGCTTTAGCCACTACTGTGGCTCTGGGATATTTGCGGATTTAATTGAGCGGCATGCGAGAGCTTTGACACGCACGAATGTATCATTTACACACTGCGACACACACAAACACAAGCACACGTCAACAGAAACCAAGAAATTCGCTTAATTGAATATTAACGCCTGTTGCCAAACCGTAATATTTTCGGACGAATGATATCGGCGACTAATAACGACATTGCTCTCAGCCCCTTCTTTCCATTCTTTTACTCCAACCCCTTATCCTCTATTGGAATTCCATCACATCGTCAGTGTCACCGTCACTGGCAATTCACGAATCTTTCTCCCCTTCTATTCGTTCAAGATATACATATATAAGTTTTTTTTTTTCTATTTATTTCAATTAATGAAGCTGCGTCTTTCTCGTTTAATTAATTCTAAAGAAAGAGCCCTTTGCCAATGGTTAACGTGGCTTGGGTATTCTTACACCCTATATTTGTACAACATTTTGGAAATGGGTATAATAACATTTTGTATTTATTATTATACAAAATCTGAAAAAAATTTAACGTTCCAAATTTAATACTAAATCAAATTAGAGCCCAGATAACTACAAAACTCCGCAAGAAAATCGGTTAAGATTTGCCAGAGTTATATGTTTTTGAAGTTTAAAAAAAAAAGCATCAAAAATAATTTATGGATAAAAGGATAGTGTTGAAATTTTAATTTTTCAACTTTTAGTTAGGTTGTTGATATTTCATGAAAATCAATTTAACTTGATTGATCGTCAAAAAATAATCGAGTTGAAATAACTCGAGTTTTCGTATTATTTTTATGTATCTGTAAATCATTAGTTTAATTACTGACAAGTAATTTTCTATTGTCAAGCATAAAAGCACTTCCCACAGGGTATTTTACTGTCAATAATGCTATACTTAAGTGTTCTACGGTTTTATTTCATTTTTTTTTTGGCTTGAGAGTTCGAAAATCGACGACGCAACGCGTCACGTCAACAAGGTGGAAAGCGGGGGGTGAGTGGGCGAGGAAATGTTTTGGAGATATGGCGCGTTTTGGGAATTAACGGATTACATTTTCGGTTTAACATGTTAAAGGCATTTCAATTAGTGGTAATTAGTGACAAATTGGTTTGCATGTAAGTGGTAATTGTCGCAGCGACAAAGATTTTGATGGACTTGTGCTTTGAAAGCTTAAAGCTAAGATGCCGATGGTATGGGTCAATTAAGATAAGTACAGATGGGTTAAGCACTTGTGTTTTAAGTGCTTAGGGTAATGCAACTATAATGTATAAAATGCATATGGGCAATTCTCTTATGTTAAATGAACATACACGTATGCCAAAATATGTTTGAATGCACTATAATTGGTGTTAAGGTTGATTTTGGTTCATGGCTTGTTTTCAAGAAAATTACAAATCAAACAGAAGTCGAACAATTCAAGGACTGATTTTAGCAAAACATGAGGGAATATTTTAATGCGACTAGTTTTTTATGTCACTAAAAAGCTTAATTACTAGAATTAAAATGTTTTCTTTGCATTAACAGTAATTCTCTGTTCCTCAAAAAATCATTATAATACAAGAATTACATTGTGGAAGTTACCTTTTGGCAAAACAGGCAAAAAATATGGAAAAACTTTATTTATGCTCGAACTAATGAACTTAATAAAGTGTAAATAGTTTAAACAAGAAACTTAAAAAAAGTTTCCCCAAGAAAATTTCACAATATGTGAGTTTTTGATCAAATTAAAGTTTTTAGCTGCGGCTGACATTTCTGGAGAATTTGCCCATATAAATTTGGTTTCTTTTCAAAACAATAACTTGGCATAACGTATAGACTTACGCATGCCTGCTGCAATGCTTGACAAATTTATAATACCCTCTGCAAGGGTATTAAAGTTAAGCTGGATAAGAAACACTTCGTTAACGCCTCTGTTGTTGAGAACTTAAATGGTCGAGCACACCTCGAAATAATATTTTTGGAGTTTCTCCTGCTTGTTTTTTATGTGTGTTACTTTTATGGTGACTTTTGTATTTTGGTTGGTTTTTTTTTTTTTTTTGTTGATCAGCAAATGAGTTTTAATGGAGCAGCTATAATAACAAACAGTGGAAAACAAAGTCAAACTAATTGCAAACACAATAACAACGACAACGGCGACAGTATTAAAAGTTTAAATATAAACTAAAACAACAGCAACAACAAGTTAACAACATGCAAATTCGCTTGGCGCAGCGCGCAGCTGCGACGGCTTCGCCGCCACCGTCAGCAGCAACAGCGGCAGCAGCGACGCCGGCGCCAAGGTGAACAAGCAGCTGAAGCAGCAACAGAGAGTGAGCGTTGGAGCTGAGGCAAAATAACAAAAAATAACATTAAAAAAAAGATAGTGAGAGAGGAGAGAGTGTAACGGTGCTTAGGCAATGCGCCGAGTGCAGTCGCGTCGCTGCAGTTGCATTCGAGTTTCAGCATCGCAACGCAGCGGACATTGACGACGGCGGGCGGCAGAGCGACAGCGAATCAAAGCTAAACAAACGACCGAACTTAAGCCGAGTCAAGCTCGTGCCGAGACGAGCGTGATCGTGAATGCTGCAACGGGTGGGGGGGGTTCAAAGTGTGTAAAGTGCAAATAAAAAGACAGTGTTAAAACTGCTCACAAACGATAAAACGATAGACGATAGCTGATAATCGATAAACGATATACGATAAACGATAAAAAGTGATTGCTTGCAAAATGTGCAGCAGAAAATGCTTCCGCATGCCCACGTTAGTCATCTGCGGCGTTGTGCTGACCATCGTGCTGGTCTGCATCACGGGCATCACGCTCACCAACAGCATCAACATATCGAACATTGTGAAGCTGCGCGAGAAGGTCGCCAGCGATTCAGCGGCAGCGAATGGCGGCCATCAGGCCGCCCAAACTCGGGCCGCCCTTGTCGAACAGCAGTATTCGACGCTGCAGCAACATCATATGTCCAAGAGCGATTTTAATTACATATCGGCGGCAACGCATCCAAAGAATTTGCAACGATTGTTGCAAGCACCAGCAGCGGCACCAGCAGCAGCACAAGCACCAGCGTCATTGCAACCCAACAAAATAGTCATAGAGATTGGACTTAGGAACAGTGACAACAGTGGCAACAATGAGAGTAATGTCAGCGGGGGGGCAAGTTTAATGCCCATGCCGCATATGTTGCAGGCAGCTGATGCGTTGATGGAAGGCAATGTTGATTCCATATCGCTGCCAGCAGCAGCAGCAGCTGTTACTGTTGTTGCAGCAGCAGAAGCAACTACAAACAGTACAATGCTAGAAACAACAACAACAACTACTACTACTACAACAACAACAACAACAAAAACAACAAGGGAACCAACAACAACAACAACAACCACATCCACATTTGCTGCACCGCTACGCTTTGGAATTGCAGATCACAATCCGGCGGGCATTCAATTTGAGAGACGTGCACATGTCAAAAAGGTAATGCCCATTTTGAATATTGCTGCAGTCGACAACTCTGGCAAATTCTCTGCCTCAATTCAGCATTCGCATGCCGACAAATTTCTATTTTTCGTGTAGTTTAATTTCCATTTCAATTTCAATTTCAATTTGCACAATTGCAAATTAACCAACGCATTTCATAAAATCAATTTTCAATTTTTTTGCGATGCGGCTTTTGTTTGACTCATGATTGTTGTTGCTTATTTTGTTGATTTTCTTGTTATTACTGCTGCTCACTAATCATCATCGCATTGTCATATCAACAGCGACAAACGGTAATTGATGAGAATAATACATTCATGAAAATTTGAAATATATTTAATTATATGCATGCATATTTGTTGTACTGGTACTAGAGATAAATGTAAATGCAAATTCAAACTAGGGTTGCAAACCATCTAATCACTTATTTGATTAAATGATTTGAAGTTTTACATAATAGCCAATAGAAATTGGACTTTCATTTTGAATTCAAGTCCTCGGAGAATCTTTATTTTAATAGTCTGCATGGGTTCTTAGTGCTCAGTTCCAGAAAATGTTTTATATTTTCTAAAAAAATTTCACTAAAGATGTTTTTAATAGCAATGCGCAGTAAAATGCATTCAGTTAAGTAAGAATTGTATTAAGTAAAAAGGATAAAAAAAAACTTTGCTCAGAATATAAAATTTGTAATATTTAAATTTTAGATTGTTAGTAGTAAATATTAATATTACGACAATAAATAAATATTTGTTATAAAATACAAATAAATCGTGTTAAATGGACCTTTTGGTATAAGAAACTTTCAATTATATAATCCAATAGATTTATCCAGTATGTATTTTTCCTAAGAATAGTATTTAAAAGTAAAATTATCGTAACTTTATAAATGACATGTGTACTGTATTTACTTGTATCTAAAACACATTAACTAAACTGCAATAAATCGAATCGAGAATCTATTTAGACTGTGAACCAATAGAACTGGTTCATTCGAATGGATTCACTCAATTTTTCAACAGAAATGCACTTGATATAGCCAATTATCACAACAAACAACAGCAAAAAAAAAAAAAAAAATAAAAAATGAGTTCTATTCATACGACAAACTCTTGCTCTCTCTATTTTTTTCTCGTTTTGTTTTGTTTGCTGCATCTTTGTGCCAAATTACAATAATTAACATTATTTCAATGACACTATAGATAAATAAAAAAAAATGTTAATAACAAAAACAAGTGGAAACTACAATAATGCTGATTACGTCTCCCTGTCAATTGCATTTGAATAGGCGGATGACCACAAAATCTCTCGTAAATCGCACGTTTTTCCAAAGCGCTAATATCTAATGCGATTGTTCAGATTTAAGAGTGAATCGCATCGTAAGTCGAGTTTCTCTAGCGCTTTTCTCTCTACTTCTCTCTTTCTCTGTTTGGGGTCATGCCAAAGTTCAGTCTGAAGCTTTTGTTGTTGCTCTGCTCAGCGTTTTGCAATTGCAAAAACAAAGTGAATACAAAAAGTTGTTATTGAGCCAGAGTGCGGGAGAAGTAGAAGGCGGAAGATAGAGATAGGAAGAGAGAGAAGTAGGGAAGAGAATCGAGAAGCGAAGCTGTGAATATAGTGAATAGCTGTTGAATGTTTAATGTTGAAAGCTCAACGCTTCGTTCGTCCCGTGCTGTTTGACTTTGCCATCTACCCTCTCGCCATTCTCCACTTTCCCCTCTGACCTCAGATCACTGCAAAACGGCAGTCAGTCAGTCCAGTCAGTTAGTCAAAAGCCAACGCTAAGCCAATTAACTTTGCAAACTTATTCCGTGTGAAATTAATTACTTGATTTTTAATGTATCGCTATGCGGCTGCTTGTTGTTGCTATTCTTGTTTTTATTTTATTTTTTTATTTATTTATTATTATTGTTTTTGTTTCTCTTGTTGTCGTACATAGTAGTTGTTGTTGCGCGAAAGATAGCACAAACAAATTTAGCTAATGCATATTTGATGCGTTGTTTATTCATTCACAACGCTAATTTTAGCGCTTCCGTTTTTTATTATTGCATTTTGCAAATAATGTTGTATCGTAAAATGTCTACACAATTGTAGAGATATATCCCAATTATCATTCAAAGACAATTGAAGCACACTTGAAGCAATAACTCTGATCTAAGCAATGATACTTGTGTATGTAATTTCATCATGACTTGACCGATTTTAAAAACGTATTTTTTCTTAGATTTTTCAATATGTATCGATCAATGAGATGAGAAATTAATTTTTTTAAATAATCTTTACAAACGGCTCAACATAAATTTAGGAGTTCTTAAGATAAACTGAGGTATTTCTTTCTTCTCTCATTCTTTAACGTTTTTGTATGACGAAAACTGAATGAGGAACTTCCGAAAAAATACTATTTGTCAAAAAGTATTTGCACTTTTTGTATATTAACAAATACCGCCTTTTCCAATTCCTCTATGTCGCATTCATAAACGTTTCACTGGCAGCGTTTATAATAAAACATTCTATATAATAGCAGTTCACGATACCCTTAAAAAGAAACACAATTTGTGAATTTTAAAAAGTCTTTAACCGAAAAAAAAAAAAGCAAAACAAAACTGCTTAACTCCTCATTCCATAAACGTTTTACTGGCTGGCATTGTTAGATCCGTGTATATGCATTTATAAAACTTTGACTTTTTAGATTTTTATTGTACTTTGTGCGTAACAACTCAGAACGACTTTGGACTTGTCCCTTGGCAGCCTTTCGAATCTTTGTCAAGCTCTTTTATGGGACATACTTGGGCCGAGTTTCTTGTTATGTTTTATTTAATATGCTCATTTATCATACACAGGTCCCCCATTAAGATATTCTTCATGTATTTTTGTCCTAGCTGCCCAACAATTTGAATTGAGGCGTGGCTTTGCCTTTCTCTATGCCGCGAGGACTTGTAAAAGTTTCTTAATAATAAATTGCTTAACTTTTAGGTAAACAAAATCACAGCGTGTTTCCTCTCTCCCCTCCCTTCCCTCGCCATGCCATAAGGAGCTTTGGTTGGGTTCAACAGTCCTTAACGATATTAAACACGCCGCCGGCAACTCATCACGTACTGTGGACGGAATTTAACTAAATGATTATCCTGTTATTTAAATTAAAATTAAAATTATTAGCAACATTTTGCTGGTCATCTCCTTTTTCATTGTTTTTCCTTTTTGTACTTATCAGCAAGTATTTGCAATAAAAGCTGCGTAATAAACTTCTTGATGATATGACATCGTCTGATTCCTTCAAGGATTTCCAGGAAAAAATTATCTAGCTGCCTCTTTTAGTTTCAATATTAAAGATTTTCATTTTTGCCAATTTAATAAAAACAGCTCGCACTCACTTTATAAGAGCTAGAGCAACTAACTTTGGTACACAGGATTTCATAAAATTTGTCACGCACATTTGTTTCCCGAAAATTAAAAATAATAAATAACCACAACAGTTTTACAGATATTTTTTATTTATTATAAATTATTTTAATATTTTTTATGAAAACCGAATAATAATATCTAAAGTTATGGGTGTTTTGAGTTTCTAAGCAAGAGCCCAAAGGTATGCTTTAATTAATAAACCTTTGAAGCTTTCATTTAATAAATTAAATAAAAATATGTATCTCTTTATTAAGTAATGGGTGTCTTATAGTCGGCAACATGACTACACAAGTTTTATTTGCTTGAAATATGCTTTATGTAACTAAAATTAAATACTTTTGTTTTCTATTGTGTTCTTGTTGCTTTGGCAAACTACTTTCAGTATGATATAGAACTGTTGCTGCTGCAGTTTATATTAGTTCCGGCAATAATTTCATTTTTATTTTAAAGCTTTTTGAACTGGTTCTGGTTTGTGATTGAAGTCGTTTCGTTGTTTCCTGACAAACCTTCTTTTCGCTTCTGTTGCGTTTCTTTTTATATTTTTGTATCTGTTTACCCCCTCCCCCGTTTAGTCGCCAAACTCATCCGCAGCCGTTAGTTGGGTTGGGGCATCATTTATATCAACAATTGTGATGCAAAGCAGCCTCTTTAAATGAAAAACACGCGCTTGTCCCGTTTCTTCCCTCATCATAACAGAAAGAATCAACTGAACCAAACTAAATCCTTATATTCTCTTTTGCTTTATTTTTTTCTTGCAGGTAAGTTGCAACTGGGTATTTACAACATCGAGGCATGTGGCAAGCGTAAAGGATACCCGGAAAAGTTTAAACTTTAGCCTTTTTGTACAATATCATGGCAGGTAGGTGGAGAACTCTCTCTGAGGGCACAACTGCTGACAGTTGGAACAATCGGCTTCAATTTGAAGCTCTGAGGATATTGTAATGGCATTGACGGTCTAATGTCAGGGATACATCATCTTGATACAAAAAACAAAAAGTTTTCAATTATAATATCCCACTCCCAAAATCTACTCTTAGCTATTATCTATAGCAATAGCAAATGCAACCAAAAATAGGCAATTGGATTTTTACAAGGCAAGAGCAAATCCTTGAGAGGGTCAGGAATTGGCATAAATAAAAACTTTTGTAAATTTATGACAATAACGCGAGTCACACGAAAAACAAATTTCGAAATTCGAAATACAGAATAGAGAATATGAGCAGAGTGTGGAGAAGAGCAACCAAATTCGTTGCACATCAGTATTGTTGGTGCCGTCTTCAGTTGTGGGTCGACATTTTAGGGCCGAAAGTAATCATTGTTCAATACCGGAAACTATTCAATTTCCGCATGACATGAAACGTGTACAGAACCGGGCCGTAGAACAGACAACAGACAGCATGGCACGAAAAGGACATGGCACACGGACACGGACACACACAGACAGACAAAGAGTGAGATGGTGATGGAGACGATAATGGAGACGACGACGGAGGCATGGCACATTGGATGTTGATGACAGCAAAAGAAAAAGAAAGAGAAAGCGATAGAGACAGCTGCTGCTGTTCATCCTTTATTTTTAGGAGTGCGTCTCACCTGAATCATCGTGTTGTGACTGTGTCTGTGGCTTCTTATTGTTCCTTTCTTATGCACGCACTTTTATCATTGATTGCGTTAGGCGAAAAAGGAAATTGCAAAAGCAGCTAAATCATTTTAAGTGTTGCCCGCAAATGCAGAAAAGAAAGAAAGTGAAACCGCAAAGCTTCTAAAACGAATGCAAATTCGAAAAACCCATTGCATTACTGAGTTATTCATTGAATTCAAAGGAATGAGAATGCACTTCTTCCAGTAGTAATGCATTTTTCTCTTTTTTTTTCGCCATCTGAGTCCCTACTTTCCTTCAGAAAGGTTGATCATACGATTCTTGGATATTGAGATGACAGCGATCCTGCGTAGTGATAGATATTGTTCTAGTATTATATTCCTTAACTTTTATCGAAATCTAACCAGTTTTACTGTACTTTTTCGAAAAAAGTTTTTCGAAGCGTTTTTTTCTAATCTCTTCAATGGAGTCTCTCTATTTTTCATTAAAATGATTTAAATTGCAACTCTTCAGCAGCATTAATTTAATCTTTTTAAAGTTTGATTCTTTATAATGCAACAGTATTCTTATTTCTCTGTCCCTCCATTTTCTGTCCTTTTTTCCTTTAGATAGAAAAATATCACTTTATCTTTTATCTTTTAAGAAATGCAATTTTATTGAGTAATTACAGATATGGGTATAGAATTTTTATTTTCTCTCTTTAAATTAATTCAAAGTCAATTTGCTGGATTACAAAATTTGATGAAATAAGTTGCTATCTTACTCTTTTACCAGTCTCAAAGCTCGACGCTTTTCTTGTCATTTGACAGTCAATGATGCAATTGTTACTCAGACACTGCAGGTTTGTCAATTTGCCACAAACACACACAGAAACTCACAAACATTGTTGGCATTTTTAATACAGTGGGAATTGTTGCTGCTTTCTACTCTTTTACAGAGGTCCTTTAACTGAGTTCGTTTTATCCTGCTGCTGATGTTTGTAAGATTGTGTTGTGTTTGACCCTGTACTTCAAAAGTACAAAAGGTCTATTAAATTTAATCTTGATTGTAGCACCACATATTTATTTTTATGTTAATTTGAATTTGTATTTTAATGGTGTATCATTTAAAGTGTAAAACAAATATTTTTAGATTTTAGAAACCCGTCTTTTTTTATCAGTGTATGAACAGGGCCTATATTCAAACAGGTAAAGTTTGATTTCCATCGATTTTATTAAACATGACTTTTTTTCTAGAATAGTATGTGTTGTATTGGTTTAAACAAATATTAATTTTTTTGTATAATAAATATTTGTAATTCTTTTATTTTTACATATCACGTACGTATTATCAGATCAAGTACAGGTTCTCTGGCAGTTGAGTTTAGTCAATTTTATTTACTCTACAAGTTTGTTCTTGGCAAAGGCACTTTATAGCTCCACAATTCCTTAAGCTGGCGATGCTGTTGCACGTTCCTGCTGTTGATTTCAGGACTAGATCGAAGCTCTGGGACTCGATATCAAGCCAAGGCATGCACTCACACAATTGTGTGTTATGTGTTGTGTTTTCTCAACTGACTGAAGCACCTGCAGCTATTGTTGTGACACACACCCACACCCACACACACACCCACATGGCTGTAAAAAATATGTGGTTTCTGAGTATTTCTTACCTGTTACGCTTCGTTAACTATTTGATGGCATAAAAAGCTTTTGGCTATCAATCAACTGCTCCCGCTTTAGTTCAATTATTTAGTGCAGTTTGCCATTTACAACCAAACATAAGCAGCTGAAATTTACGACTCCATTGAAAAATGTCAAGACGTCAGCATGTCAAGACTGTCAGAATGTCTAGAAAAATACCAAAAAAGGCTAAAAAAAAATCGTTAAATATGAGAAAAAACAACATGCTGCTGTTGCTATTGATGTTCAATTATCTAGCTAGTAGATTACCAAGTCAATTTTTCGTACCAGATGCTTTCCAACTCATAGATCATTCGACAATACGATTCATCTAGTAACGAGCTATATACGACAGCTTTTCATGCCAATTCAAAAGGGAACAGCAAAAAAAAAAAATAAATAAAAATTAAGGGAAGGGATAGCGAAAACAGCATTTGGCAGTCGTATGTTTTACGACTGTTTCTAATTGCTTGCCTGCTGCTGTTCTTCCTTTCTCTCTCTCTCGCTGTATATAGAATCCTTAAAGTATTTGCACTTAAATTATTGGTCAGTGTATCGAACTGTTTGAGTTTGAGTTCGTGGCCAGCGAAAGGAAATTGCCAACGATAAAAAGAAATGTTTTATGGTCCTCAGACGAGTTCTCCAAGTGAGAACTGAATGAATCGAGACAGTACTAAATCGAACGCCACTCTGGGGCTCTCAGCCCTTGTAAGAAATGTCTATGAACGGGTCATAAAATTGGGCCAAAAGTCGGGGCCATTTTCTTAAAGAAATGCAGACAACACTTGAAGCCTACACGTAAAGGGCTTAAAGGAAACACGCTTCCAAAGTAGTCAAAGCAAATCAATTAAGTTTGCTTTGAATTCAAGCTGAATGATACGAGTTGCGTTTTTTGCCTTGACTTAAATCTGTTATTAAAAATGTTCAACAAAGATCTAAATAGCAAATAAACTCCTTAGAAATGCTTATAATTGCTATAAGATGGCATTATTCTCATCTCTTAAGTAATTTTCTTCTTTGATGAAATATTGTTCGTTATTTACATTTTGCCAGAATAAGCAGATATTGAGCCCACAAGTCGCTAAAATCAAAACAATTTTTCACACTAAAGGTTAATTGGTAACCCGATTTTTCCCATACATAATTTGTGAGTTTGGTTGAGAGATTTTAAGAAACAAAAAAGTTGCTTATACTAAAGTTTAGTTTAAACTCGATTTTTTCGATGACAGCTGTATGAGATAGTTATGCGTTTTAAACAAAATTTAGTCACGGTGTAGCAGACAATCCCAAATACATAATCTTTGATTTCGGTTGATATATCTTGAAAAACAAAAACGTGTTTCATACTTAAGGATAAAGAATATGATATACTTATCCGACAAAATTTGATCAGGGTTTAAAAAACGGTCCCAAATAAATAATCTGTGAGTTCGGTTGATATATCTTAAAAAACAAAAACGTGTTTCATATTAAAGGTTTTCTTAAAGTGTGAACTTTAACGCGAATTTGACCCCCTTGCAATTCCAATTTCGCCGGCTTCTTGCCGACAAAATTGTCTCAGACCTTTTTTTTTTTTTTGAAAATTTCAGCATCCTAGGTCTTATGGTTTGAGCTGTGCAATGATCAATGAGTCAAAAAATAAAAAATAAAATATTTCCATTAAATAGAGATACTGTTTGCCGATACCTATCCCTTCCCGTACTCCTTAATTTGCAACTACCAAATGGCTTCATTACCCTTTGGGTAAATTTTACTTCAAAGTCAACGCCAAAACAAAAAAAAAAAAAAAGAAATGTAGCAAAAATTGTAAAACATAAAACAAGAGAAAAATTTGGAGCACCAGCTGAGCTTCAAGTGAAGCGATTGCCTAGCAGAAATTTCCAATTATATCCCACACTGAGATCATAACGGGAGCACAGCTGCTCACCAATTTTTAGGCTCCAACAACAGCTTCAACTTCGTCTATTGCTTTTTTTTTTTTTATATTACTTAGCATCAAGCAGTGCAAGTCTTGTGACTGCGTCACGCCCACTCAGCTCAGCAGCTGCCCACTTATATATTTTATTTATTTTTTTTATTTTTATTTTTTTTTTTGTCAAAGTCATTGTCGTAGGCATCTCTCTGGCTGCTCGTAAAAAGCGTGTCGCCTTCATAAATATGTGATGAGACTTCTAAGAGCAAGACAGCGATACAGACCGCAAGAAAGACAGAGGGTGGGAAGAAGGGAGAATAGCGGGTGGGCTACCGCAGCATCAGCAGCAATTCGTGTCCATTTTGTCTGATTTAACAACTCACTGGGTGTGTGTGTATGTGTGTGTGCTGTGTGTTGTGCGGGTCAAGTGGAGTCATGAATGCTGACAAGTCAAGTGAACCATTTATACACTTCCTTTGGATACCCTGTAAATCGTTAAATACGAAAGGTACATATTTTAAATGATAGTATTAAGTATACGTATAATGTAATATGTTTATTATGAACATGTTTCAGTGAGTTGTAGAGTTGTAAAAAATTGATGGAAATAAAGTAGTCGAAAATAGCTTGAGCATAAATTGAGCTTTACTTTGTCTGTGTGCCTATTGCAATCCGAATGTACAGGGTATCTGTCAGTCAAGCTGCCAGCAATTTTAGCACTCTAGCTGGCAATGTGATAGCTGTGATTCATTTAGATTACTTTAGAATGTTGTTTACTTGAACCACTTCAACAGCTGTTGCGCGATGAAACTCTCTTAAAAACTTTGCGATAATCATCAACAACAACAACAACAACAACGACAATGATAATAAGAACAAAAATTGAGAAACTGACAACTTTAAAGTTTGTGATGAAATTTGTTCAAGTTGTTGTTATCATTATTATTGTTGTTGTTGTTCTTGTTGTGTGGCAACAACGAAAACTTCTGGTTGTGAAGTGTTTATGTCTGGTTTTGTGGTTGCCCGTTGCAAAAACAATAACAACAACAACAACATAAACAGCACCCGCATGTCAATGAAATTACCAACAAATATCCTACGCTGACCCCCATTTATGTAATCCCCACGCCGTCCCTCACTTTTTCCTCTCCTTTTTGCCTTTCATTGCATTAATATTTGTTTTGCGTTGAGCGTTTGCTTAATTTTTAGTTTATGTTGCATAATTTTCGGCTGCGAAGGTCAACAGCAGAATGATAAGTAGAAAGTGTAAGAGGGGAGTGGTGAGGTCAAAGAGGTTACTATGCATAAAAGGTTGATGCTTTGAACATTTTTCTGCTGACAGCATCGTTGAAAGCGCTTACCCAGAACATAACGTTCTCTGTGGATAAGGATGATGATGCGTGCTATCATTGGGAATCTTTACCCAGTGTCCGGCAAATCAATGAACGGAAGGAAACGCAGTAGCAGCTGTAGAAGATGAAGAAGACTGGAAAAGAGTGTAGCAGAAGAATAACAAGAGCTAAGGATAGGCTGCCTTTGGGGCTCGATGCTCAATCACTTGATTGACAGGACAACAGACAGCAAAGAAACTAGCTGACAAACATTTGGGCTTGACGATGTTATTAACAACACACACACACACACACACACACACCCACAAACAATTTTGGGGGTTTTTTTTTTCTTATTACGCAGCGAGTTTGAGTACATGAAGCAGTCGGGGTCTATCATATATCCATATATCTTTATAAGTGGGCAATAGATGAACTCATTTCAGTACTCACTTCGTATTCAGTACTCAGCACTCAGCACCCACATAATTGATGACATAATCGCAAGCGTTATGCGATTCATGCGATAATCATAAGTTAATAGTGTTGCGATTTTTAGTTCAATTATGTGCGTTCATTTTTAAACATTCGTGAACTGATTCAGGCAGTTTTTTTGCTTCTCATGAACGATGTGAATAGGTGATTCAATTCAGTTGTTCATTGATGAAATTAATTGTTATTATCAATTATGAACAATGAACACAATGAGTTTAATTATGTAAAAATAAATATACTTTAGTTTGATTAAAATTAAATTCAAATAATAACAATACAAAATGTTACATTCGAACAAATTAAAATTAAAATAATACCTATTAGAAAGTTGAAAAGCTATAGTTTAATATCTAAATATTTAAAAGTCTTTTTTCCAGAGTCATTGACTGATCATTGTGAAAAACAAACCGTAAGGCCTAGAAAGCTGAGAAGATTTGTTTTAATATAACATTTCATTTCGGTATTCAATTAACATACGTCTTTAAAAAATTGTCAACTGAAGAAAATAAACGATAGAATAATTTAATTTGTTCATTTGAATAAGCCGTTTTTAAACTTGTTCTGAGTGGATGTAAGGACACAACTGTTTAAGCTACACATACATACTTACTCGTACACTCGTTTAATGTGTGTTGCGCTCAACAATCGCAATTCGTGTATCTGTTTCTGCAATTACCTGTTCTCTGTAGTTTTGGTAACAGCCATTTGGGCCAATTTGCGATAGTCATCTCGATTCGGTTCGGATTCAACGGTTTGCATGTAATGCTAAATGTAATTGCTGACGGGCAACAACGGCAATGAAATGAATTCAATTACATATCCTGTTGCTCTTTCGCCTTTCTCAACCTATTCAGTTGCTCCCTCTCTCTCTCTCTCTCTCTCTCTCCCTCTCTCTCCCTCTCTCTCTCTCCTCTCACTCTCAGTGTCTATCCGCCTCTTTGCTCCTGCTGACTTTATCCTCGAGCTCGTGTGTATCTCTGTTGCTGCCATACCAACGTATGGAGGAAGCATTCATAAATCTGCACCACATGGTCGAGGCGGATATGCACATTGAATGCGAATGGCAATTCTGTCTGTAGTGTGGTGTATTGCGGTGTAGTCTGGTGTGATTCGGTGGTGCATCTCTCGCCTCTCTGTGCTTTAATGAGCGCAATAACATGCGATATTTATTCATTAATGTTGCTGTTGCTCTTGTTGTTGTTCAGTTTGCTGCTTCTGCACCATCCCATCCTCCTTGCAATTAGAAATTTGATATGCAAATGCGAAGCGAAACACAGGGGAAGCCACTGCAGCAGCTATAAATCATATTCATAGCTTGCCAGTCGAGCGAGCATTCAATTTGTTTGAACCTGCATATGTCAGGCTCTTCCTGCGCCTATTCCCCCACCTCGACCTCCCCTCTCCCCTCTCTCCCTTCTCTCCCTTTCCTATATCCTTATTTATGCAGTACTCTTAAAGCTCCATCTGAACACTAAACAACAAAAGGTCTTTTAATATGTATTTACAAATTATGATCTCAGATCAGAACTATTCCTTAATTTTCGCACATTGTAATACAATTTTAAATGATTTCAGACACTATAATAGTGAAGCACGATAAATAAATAGTATTTAAAAAAAAAGAAAGACTGAAAGAAAAATTTTAAATTATTGTAAATTCTTATGGTAAATAATAGGTATCTATTTCTTTTCCATTATATTAGAAATTGAACTAAAGTAGGAAAATAAACACAGAAGTAATGCAGAAAAAAATAATAATGGCTTTTAGAAAGCATCACTGGCGACATCTAGCGTCCGTAACTCGCAAGGCGAGTTGACGCTTGTACTTCTTTTTAAATCTAATTTAAAACGTTTGTATTCGAAAATACGTGTTAGATTTACAGCTGTCTACAGGGTATATCGCAGTCGTTCTGCATCTGGAGCATGTCATAAATATCTATGGCTGCCAATTTGGACAAAGATTATATGGATGCGACCTTCGTGGTGGATACCAATACAAATCTGCATAGTTAACATTCTTGTACTATTTTTAGTCATGGATAACACTTGCATAACCCATGAGAATCCTCCGTATCCATCCCCAATCTCCAACCTCATCCACCCCCACATAAAAAGCCCGAGATTGAAGTGCATAAAATGTCATAATAAATCAGCTTTTATGTTCAATGTCCACCCGATGCCATAGTATATGCCATAAATAAGAGACAAGGCAATGGTGGCGTATACGTAACTTTCCAGATATATAATCCCGACCAAAAACGTATCTAAAAAGTTATTGAATAACTAGCTTTTGGTTTTAAGTGTTAGTTAAAGGCGTTGTGACCAAAAAGCTTTGAGTTATTTTTTTCAATTATAAAGTGCATGTCGCCGCAGAACATTAAAAAGCGTTGAATATTGTTGATTGTATTTTCATTGAATTATTTCTATTTATTTTTAACACTACCCACACTCAACAGCCATAAAAAATGTCAGAGAATCGTTCATAAATGTTTTGCAAAACAAATGAAATAGCGAAAATAGAAAAAAAGTAAAAATGTAATAAATAGAATCTTACGATTAAACCAGTAAACCAAAAGCGCAGCGAATTGAAAGCTTCGATAACATTGTTAACATGTGGAAGAAATCGAGGGATTGGATGTAAATATATATAGGAATACATCTAGCATATAAATGTAATTGTTTTTTATTAAATTTATGGCGATATATATGAACATGTAATGAGATCAAAGCAACAGACGTTGCCAACAATTAGTTGACAGCAGTTTGCAGCCTCTTAAGAATTGTTTGCTTGCGGCAACCTTTTACATTTCCCCATATCATGCACATTTGGAGTGAGTGAGTGGAGGGGGTGATGGAGGGGAGGGTGTAGGGCGGCAACAGGTTGTTGAGAGTGTGCGTCTGGCATGTTGTGACTCATCCAGGCGGTTGGGCTGCCAGAAGGAAGCTTCGTCTGTAAAATGAGCGCATTTAATGCGCGTTAACTTCATAAGTTTATTGAATTTGCCAGCACACTCACACAAACACACACACATACACAGTGCTAGAGGGAGAGTCTCACAAATTAACTTTGACTTTGAGTTTAATGCCAGCATAAAAGACATTACGCATACGACCAGTAGATAGCACGTGGTAGCAAAATGCCAGAGTGCAAATTGCGTATACGCAGTGTATGCAGTAAATATATATATACATATATATATTCTCTAAAAGAGACAGACGGTTAGCTGAAAAGGAAAATCGCTCGGGCGTGAAATCTGTTTTCTTTTGGCAATTTATTTTAAATCGCATATTAGCACGCTTTAATGGGCTGCCCCTCATTCAAGCTGTCCCTCTTCCATCCCTGGTTCAACTAGAGTGTATAGTGTATGCATACATAGAATAAAACATATTTTTATTTATGACAGCGCATAAAAAATAATACGCAAAAGTTTATGGCTCGCCGGGCACAAAATGAAAAATTGGTTTTACACGCGGCAAACTCTATGACAATAATGATGATAAAGCTGATAATAAACGCGATGATGATGCTGCTGCTGATGATGATAATGATGATGGTGCTAATAATAATGCAGACCAGTTTGTGTCCACATAACATGCGGGAGCTGTTTTTTTCTCTTTTTTTTTTTGTAGCCGGAAGCTGAGCACGACAATGCCCAGCCGGCCATCCAAATAACCAACCAGACAGCCAGTCATGAATTATGGCCCACACACATGAAAATGGCAATTCCATCGATAGACGATAGGCGATAACACACTTGAAACACATGGTCCCCAGATAAGTGGTGCCCCAATTAAACATTTGCGAGAATTATGCGCATTATTTTAATGAGAGTTGCAGTACCATTGCTTCTATTTCCGAAAATATGGTATATCCTTAAATAATAACTATTTAAGGATGACATCAGCGATAGTATCGGTAATTTGATTGAGTTTTTCAAATTGATTTTTATGTTACTTAAACTGAGAAATATTGTATTCTACAATTCTAATTATAGTTGGAACGCTACAGGCGAGTGTCCTCGACTGTAATTTTTAACTGAGTTTACCAGAAAATGAGCGCAAAATTTGTTTTAAGAACACTCTTTATATCGAATTAATTTTGTGCTTAAAATAACTAAAGTACGACTGAAAACTATAATGTGTTTATCAAATTCGACTATATATACGATTATATATTATGTTTATCAAATTTGACTATAATGTGTTTATCAAATTCGACTATATATACGATTATATATTATGTTTATCAAATTTAAGTAAAGCTGAGTAATTTTTACAATAAAAGTTGAAAATGTTTAGCACTTACCCAAAACATTAAAGATATTATAATTGCCAAAAATATATAAAGTATCAGGAAAACTAAAATACATTTTAAAACTTAATTCAAAGATCGAATATCAAGTATTGAAAAAGATTGAAATTTTTAAAGTGCAGCGAGATAATTGTATAATGTTATTTTGTTAGTTGAATATTCGAACGGTGCTAATTTATTATTATTATTTGATATGATGGCCTTGAGAATCGCATGCGATCTCTAATTATTTGAGATATTCTCGTATGTGCACATTTCGTTTGGGATTTCAATTAGCGTATGCGAGAAATCAGAACATTGTAGTTTCTACACCGGATTGCATCAATAAACGAGACAATTAGCAGCGTCCACTGAAGCGTAGCGTTCGTCACTTATCTGTGTGTAGATGGAGCGGTATTTGGATGCGAACCTTGGCTCCCAGAGAAGCAACGAGATGCTCTCTGATTTTCATATGGCTGTACTAATTGCATGGTATTTGCTGTGGCAACTCAGTTCGCCGATATCTCTGGAATTGCAGCTGCCTTTAGCCTGGTATGCTCGGGTCTGTCTGGTAATTAGATTTGGGTGCCCTGGTTGCGTCTAACGAACCTTGTGCAAAACTTTATAACCAATACACTAACATTCCGCCCAATCTCCTCCCAATCGCCGCTTGCCTCTTCTCTAGGCATGGGCAATAATTCTCTGCAGTCATAACCGTAATCGCAATCATGAGCACAATTTCATTCGAGAGTTTTGCGCGCACTGCCAAGTTTTTCAGTTCGAGGACTGTGCGTTTAATGAGCCTAATAAAGTGGATGCTGTTACGCCCCCTTCCACCGCGAGAGCTTTAATATGTACAGTATACATATATACCAAAAGAGCCTCTTGCATAATAATTGATTTTTATTGATTGTTTTAGTCGATTCTATTAATGATCCCACATCCGTGTCACATCCTGAGTCCTTTACGCATCAAGCGCACTTGTTTTCTTCACACAAAAATGTATAATATGTGAGTGGGCTACAACAAAGAGTTTACACAACTCTACAACAATTTTCGACGAGTTTTTCCACAGTTTTTGAACTGAATTTTCATGAACTCACATTTTATTTTATTTTTTGAAAATATTCCTTATTCTCTCTCTCCTTGTTTTTAGCCATTCTGGGCAGGAATTGCACTTGCCATATTTCTCATGCCAACACACATACTCACACACCAGCATTGTGGCCAGTGGGCGTGGCATTGTGTAGAGTTCTGGAGTGGGCATAATGTTTAGTGCTTTTTGTTGTAAAGAGTTTTTAGCTCGAGCCATAAATTTAATGTGTGTGTAATGTGCTGCAGTAGACACACATACACACACAATCACACGGAAACATTGACTGCAGTGTTGGAAAGTGTTCAGTGGCATCGTCTAAAGGGATTTCAATTGCATATAAACCAGTTGTGAAGTTTTTAGACAGCAATTACACTAAGTATACGCTGAGATTTAACTGACATTTACAATTTCCTTTGCAATAAAGTTTAAAAAGCCGACAATGCGCAAGACTTGGCAGCGTTTTAGAGAAAAGAATATCAATACATTTGATAGAATCAACTATTTAGATAAATACATAATAAGCTTGGGCTAATTTACATAGAATTGACTTTTAAAAATATACATATAAGTTATAAAAACTCTTTCTTTTTCTACAATTAATGCTTTTTTCAAATAAATCCCAGTTACATATGTATGTACGCTTATTAAATATACAACGAGGTCGAGAATTGGAAAATCTTTAAATTAAATCACCAATAAGTATGCTATACTTAATTCTATAAAATTACTATTTTTTAAATAGTGTTTAAATAGATGTTTTTTCTACCATAAATTTGAAAGGTTCCTTATCCTGACATTAACTTTTATTTAAAATTTGACTGAGCACGTTAACGTACCCTGTCAAACTCTGCATAGGAAACTGTTTACATTATAATACCTACCCTGTCCTTATATGCCCCCTTTGGAGCACCATTTTGCAGTCAGTGTATGTTGTTGCAGTTATCAATGGAGGTCATAATATAAAAATTTAAATATTCATAAATACTTTCAACACATGCCTGCCGTCAACGGTTTCTCATTGTCATTGTTGTTGTTGTTTTTGCAGTTGCTGCTGCAAAGGAGCAGCAAAATGTGAACTCATAAAATGAAGAAATTTATTTGCGAGCAAGAAATCACTTAAAGATGCCGCCACGTGCCGCCTTTTCCATTTGCCCTATTGTGGCCTTTTGCAATATTGCGTATACGACACGTTTGTCTCTGCCGCTAAGCACAAGTTTATTATTTCATTTGCTTATTGACGGTCCAAGGCATGGGCGTGACTTTCATACCATGGGCGTGACCCAGCAACAGTTCCCCAGTGTATTCTTAACAATTTAATTGATCTGCAACGTTGTGTTCCGGTCTCCAATTGGTTACCCTCCCTAAGGATAACCCCGCCTAAATTCCCCGCATTTAATTGTTACACCATTTGTGGGCCATTTGCTGGTCACTTTTATTACAACTAACTAGCAAGTATGTGGATTATTTTAGTGAACAGTTGCAGTTAAACATTCAATAGAACTAACAGGTAAACCAGCTATTAGCTTTCGATTATCTTGTGGTTTATTTCCCAAAGTCCATTGCAAAAATGAATTGTAAAATTCAAACACTTATACTGGATTGCATAACTATATATTTAAGACTATCTATTCGTAATTTAAATTTTAAAATTATATTTTATCACTTAATTGGAATTAAATTCACCAACATAAAGTAAATTCTATAAACGAAATATTTCCAAATTGATATAAGAACAGACTAAAGATTTTCAATTCCGAAAAATCTTGCCGAAAGTGAAAACCAGAACAGACATAATAACTTGTGGTGCCAAGATGCTGAATAAATTAATAAATATACATTTGAAAGTAAATAAAATAATTTATAAAATACATCAAGTTCGGTTGTAGATGTGAAATGTAGTGTAAACTTATAGAGAAAGCTGTTAATATGAAAATTTTGTTTGTATTTAAATCCAACTTGTATAGTTGATTCTAATTTTTACAGTCTGAGCAAATTTGAAAATATCTTACTACTATATCATATAGCTGTTATTGCTATTTACAATCGCTCATAAATTAAATTTGTCTACAAAAAATCTGTTTTTGTTTTTAAATTTTATTCTACTGAATTCTTTAAAGTACTGTCAGTTTATTTATTTATAGCATTCAGCTAGTATCACATTCCTATATTTCACTTTAGTTAATTATTTGCTTTTGTTAATTGATCAATTGATCTCTGGCGAATTAAATGACATTTTGAGTGTATTTTCAAGTGAACTGAACTACACTGTGCACAGGAATTGTGGCCGTGCTGTGCTCTCGCATATTTTTGCAACGACTCAAGCAAAGTCTTGAGCAACAAATTGCCATTTCCTTTTCATTATCGCCGTGAACGTCGTCGTCAGCTAATTAACTGCGTTTTTTATTCACGCGCCATTGTTTATGGTGTCGGCTCCGAGCAACAAAGGACGTTAAAGGATGTTGATTGTTGTTGATGTTGTGTGTGTTGGTGAGGTGCTTGCCCCTTTCATTGCGTTTTGTTTGTTGCGCTTCGTTACGCCCTCAAATATCTAATGTTGTCAGCCTCCGTTCGGTTTTCATATTTTTGTTCTTTTCTGCTCACAGCACAAAACACTTGTTGTTGTGGATGCTACTATTGTTATTGCTGTTGTTGTTGTTGTTGTTGTTGTTGTTGTTGTTGCTGCTGCTGTTGCCGTTGTCATCGTTACCTTTTTTATTAAAAAGCTGAGACAACAACAATTCAAGAGTGGCAAAAAAAAAACAAAGCAAAACAAAGTATTGCAGTTGTTGTTGGGTTTGTCAGCTATGGTATGAATTTGTCTGGCCCCAAACTCAACCCCAACCCCCATCCCCATCCCCATCCCCATCGCTGCAAGTATGTAAAAGTCTAACAAGAAGAGGCAACAACAATAACGATTCGCATATTATCTGGCCAACAGCAGCGCTTCATTTCTTTTTGTATACACTTTGCCAAGGATATTAAAATATTTACACAAAATATGAAACGCATTAATGGAGGCGTGGCAAACCCAATTAAGTAAATATATTGCTGAATAGAACGACTAACTAAGTCTATAAAAGCAATTTAGAGTGGTTCAATTTGTATGGATTAAAAAACATCATCAAACATCCCTTTCTTAAGAAAAAACTTTTAATATTTCATATGAAATATGCCCCATAATTTTTTGGGCAAACCTTCTTAGAAATTTCTGTGAAAAATATTTTATAAGCATTATTCGAATTTTTCTATGCAAACTTATCTGTCAATTGTAAAACTACTTCAGTTAAACATCATACAATTCCTTATTTTAAATGCAGGCGTTACATACAGTTGGAAAAAAAAGTGGTACTTTGTTTTTTAGCTCAAAAAGTCGGGGCTGCGATATTTCCAAAAATCTTTTTTTTAATATCTTGTTTAGTATATCTCATATATGAAAATTTTTATTGAGTTTCCTTTAGAATGGAATTCAATATCTTATTTTGAATTTTTTAGGGAAAAAGGTTAGTAAAAAAACTATGTTTGTTTTTATTATAATAGATTTATGAATTCGATATTGTCCTATTTTGTTATGTAAATCCAAACTTTCAATCGAATTATATATCAGAACTGCAAAAAAGCATCGAGTTACATATATTGAGTTTTACAAATTTTGTTTTATCGTTTTAACGCCTGTTTTAAGTTTTGGCATCTTTGTAGGTCATTTAGTAGTTTCAAAAATTAAAAGATTGAACTTAATTCTGCAAGTTAACCACAATGAACAAACTCCAGTAAGTTGTAGATTTTTCATGAAAATCGATTAAATTAACGCGATAGAGCATCTCTATGAAATTATCGTGCTAAAGTACTTGAAAATAGCATCCGCGACAATCGAGTTAACTACATGGGTGTATTTTTCAATTACTAGTCTCATACATTCTGAGCAGTTCGAAAAAATCAGTTACAAATTTAATAAAGGATTCTGCAAGGATATCAAATCTTCGGCCTGCCGAAGATAACCTTTTTTTTCTTGAATTTTTTTTTCGTTTTAGTTGTTGCCATTGTTATGGTTGTTTATTGTCTTACTTTGTGACGTGTTTGCCTTTGTCATGTTGTTGTTGTTGTTGTTGTTACTGTTGTTATTGTTGTTGTTGTTTCGCTGTGTTTTCGTGTTAGCATGTTTGTGTTGTCGTATCGTCCTCTGCTGTCAGGCTTAAAGGCAACGAAACGCAAAGCAAGTGACAAGTGCAAGAATCCTTCGTACTTACTTACTTACTTACTTAACGGTCCAGGCTTATTTTCGGCAGCAACGCGTACAATAATAACTGTTGGCATCTTTTGTGTCATGCCCCTCATCTCTGCCCCTTTTTTATCGTTCCTTGTCTCGTCTTGCTGTTGCACAAAAAGAAAAATTAATATGAAAATGAAAATGATGCCAAAAGGTTTGTTTACGCAAGTCTTCTGCTAGATATATGATGAAGATAGAAAATGGCAGCCAGGGAACAGGTTGAAACAGGAAATTGAGGTGGCACTGAAACAGGGGATGTGATATTATTAAAGTTATAATGCCTACAGGCGGCAAAAATGTCGGAAAATTATTTAAAGTGTCAAATATGAATGAGACAAGAGTTTGCCAAGAAACAAAAGACAGCGCAATGAGAAGCATTGAGAAGAAAAGAGATGAGAAAGACAAAGGAAATGGAAAAGTAAAAGTGCTTTGAATGTTCTCAGAAATGACTTGAAAATAATTCTAGATGAATTTCTGTGTAATTAACAACAAAGCAATAGAAATATATGTGGTAAATGACTCGACTGCAAACATATTTGATAACATTATAATCTTAATTACTTTTATAATTTCTGAGAAATAACAATTGAATTGAAATAAATAAGTAAATAATAATTATAACATACAATAAAATTATAAATAGCAGTTAAATTAATATACGATAATTATTTGCATTACTTATTGATAAGTACAACAGAGTGGCAATTCAAAATTGCTTTCGGTTTTTGTACTTTGTTATTTCTTAAGTAATTGTAATTAATGGTAATGCAAAGCATTTAATTACCCGAAGCATTAAGCTGGCATTATTTGTTGCCTAAAGCTTTTAATAGTCTGAAGTTGTTGCAGTTGTGCCTGAAGCTTTTTTCTTGTTTCCTTTTTTTTTTGTGTGCAGGGCATAACCCTTAAATGCTTGCGGATGGATAGAGGGGATGGAGAGGGAAGGGTAGGGGGGAGAGAGAGAGCAGGGCTGGCATTTCATTCATTTGACGTGGCCACATGGCGTATACTGCTGTTTGGCGCACACGGCGTATGCTTAACATTCGCGACATTCGCCGTTGCCTTTTAAGTCGCCCTTTGTTGCCATAAATTAAACATAATTAAAATGTAAATGGAGCAGCAAACACAAACACACACACACACATACACACATACAGTTGTAGACGTATTGCAATGTGTTTGTATTTGCATTTGCGTGCTAATTATTTTGTTATTGTTATTGCTATTGCCTTTGCATGAGTATTTATGAGGCTGTTATTAATTGAACCTCATTTGTTGCTCATTTCATTTGGCTTTCAACCAGTTCAGTGCTTTATTTTTTGCTGTCTCCCTTTCTTCCCAGTGTGGATCACATTGTTGATCCTGTTGTATTTCATTTATGGCTCAAGGCTGTGCTTACTGCAACATTTAGTTGCCCTCCCTTTTCCACTTATTGAGTGGCCATTGCAGAGAGCTTTCACAGCAGCACGAAGCATTTCGTCTCGTCTCACTTCGTCTCATCTCATCTCATCGTTTCGTTTACATATTTGTTGCTGCTCTGTTTTGATGTTCCGCCTGTTGCCATTTTGTTTCGTGCGCGCGCTTTTTGTCTCTCATTTGAATTGAGCACGTTCCATTTCCATTCGGTTGCTTGGTGCTTTGGGTGCTTGTTGTCGTCTCATTGGCGCAATGCCATTGCCATGTCGTTTCAGTTGGACATTTGGCTCCACTTACCGCACTCGCCTGTTGTATGCTCAGCTGCGGCCACGCGTTGCTCGCAACAACAACAACAACTACAACAACAACAGCAACAGCAGTTGGAATATCTAAACAAGAAGTGAAACAATAATAATAAAAAAAAGAATAGTAAAAATATAGAAAATGCGTATATAAATGTAAACACGCGTCTCGTGGTATTTTTGTTGTTGTTAAATATTTGATATTGTCTAACATCAACAACAACAGCAGCAAGAAAGACGTATATAATTTTTAATTAAACCAAGTTTAAAGTGTATACGTGTTTGTGTGTGTGTGCTTGTACCAATCTATAGACATAAAGGTGTATGCATATGAGTGTGTGTTTGTGTGTGCGCAACAGTTCAACGAGGCGGCACAAAATGCTACACACAAATTTTTACTATGCACAACTCAAACTAATCAACAAAAACAGCAACAATAGCAACAAATAACAACAAAGTCATGAGTTGCATGTGCCCCTAAGGTGCCAGGCCAAGAAGGCAGAGGGTGTAGCACAGTGGGGTTTTATGGGGTGGTAGTTAAAAGAACATACATATGTACATATATGGAGCCGCTTGACACGTTTCTTGTGCATTCCCAAAGCATTTGCTGTTGACGCACAGCCTCCTGGGCAAGTTGGTGGGTGTGCGGGTGTTTGTGCGGGTCTGTGTGTGTATGTGTGTTTATGTTTTATTTTCGTTTCGTTATTTATTTTTGTTTCTTTTTTTTTTAATTGCCGCATAGTCATGTCCTTGAGCCTCTCTCGCTCATCGTTTGTCGCTTGTCACCAACATCTATCTCATATATATACAATGTTTATATTTAAACGCATCTCTTGAGAGTTGGAGAGCCAAAAAAAAAAAAAAAAAACTAAGAATATAATGCGCTCATGAGCATAAAACAAACACATTTCACAGATGTACATATACATATTTACTTTGATATTCAGAAGATGCTTGTGCAAAATCCCAATCTTCTACACATAAAAAAATCATTCTAAAACTCAAGTTTAAGACTTTTGATTATTGCATGTACTCAGAATATTTATTTTTAATTTAGACAATATATGGTTAAAAGAAGTCTTATATATTTAATACATGTAGAACATTAGATTGATTTTATTCCGGAATAGCGAATTTGCTTTCTGTGTACCTCTCTCCGTTCGCAGTCTACGAGTTGCGTGCCACTTTTTCTAAAGTGAATTGATGTGAATTGAATTAAGGCAAACGATTGCCATTTGCCGATTGCTGGTAGATGCAATATTTACATTGCTAGAAAGATCTTGGCTTTAATTGAACGTTTTTATTATTTATTTGATATCACACAACTTGTCATCACAGCCAGCCCCCATAACTAGGCAATGCCAACAGGATAAAGCACATTGCGTATACGCAATATGTATTTGCTCGCTTTGCCAATTACATTGCCTTGAGATGAAAGACATGACACATCGCTGTGTCTTCTAAGCTATTGATTATTCGATTTGGAGTGCAGTCGTGAGTGCATTCGAGTTGCATACAAACAACCACATTCATACTTCATATTGCGTATCTGTGAGTAAATATGAATATACAGTTTTTTATGTTATCTGGTCAGAATATTCTTTAAACAAAAACTGGCGTAAAAGTCATTGAAAGCAACTTGTAAATATAATTAAGACTAAAGGGAAACTGTAGGTATATTCCCAGCTGTCATCATTTACTTTAGTACTTCAGCTTAGTCAGATTTACAGTACTTAGAACAGTGGGCTGTTTTAACTAACAAGTCAACAACATTTTGGCAGAGAGTTGATCACCGTTTAAACTAAAACACCAAGTAGACATTGAAATTTACAGCCCACTACAATGAAATTGATTAGCTTGTCAACTAGTCTAAGTCTAGCATTATTTTTTCCTTCTATGTCTCCGTGTCTGACTTTGACAATTGCTTTGGGCTTTGCCTTGGGAATGGGGAATGGTGGTAATCTGTCAATTATTATGGCGGTCAGACATGAATGGCGTTATGGTCAGACAGTGGCAACATGTCTATAGCCTTCAATGCCAAACATTAACGCCCCTCTTCAAGGAGAGGGCAGACAGTGCAATTTAGCAATCAGCAGTTGCCATTTGAGGGTGTAAATGTTGCAATGATATTGAAAATACGTTTGCATCCATGCCTTTTAATTTGCGTATAAATATATATGTTAATATTTGTACATAAAAAGCTTAATGTGGTGTTAGCGATACTATTGACAGACTATCGAAAGATACTACTATTAATAATGATGAGGATTAAAACATAGTACTTATATTATATACGTGTAATTTTAATACATTCATATCGAATATTAATAAAATATAAAATTATATAAAAGTTGATAAATAATGATAAAATCTAATTAATGTTCATATAATATAAATGTTCATATAACGCTATATTCATAGATCGAATAATACATATGAATATTTTTGTCTTTTGTTTAACAATTAAATTAATTAAATCTTCTACACTTTATAAATTTTTATCGACAATTTAACAAGATATTATTACATATTAGTTGATAAATAAAAAAAAAGAATCAAGTTTCATATATGTAATATGAAAATATTTAGTTCATTTATTAAGTGATGATTCGAATAATACAAATGAATATACTTTTTTTTATAATAAATTGGGGTTTTTATGCAATTTTAAGTACAACATTGAGTAGCTTCAAGTGCTGAGATTAAATATAATTATAGTTGTTGGGGAATAACCCAAGCACTCGCTGTTTCCAACTAAACTTTTCCCAAATCTAACCGAATTGAACTGTTGCCACACAAAACACTAACTAAGTGTCTACTTGTGTGTGTGTGTGTGTTCGTGTGTGTGCTTGTGCGTTTTTGTCTGGTGCTACAACGTTTTGTCCAATTAAGGAATCATCAAAATAAATCAATAGAAGTGGCCAGACGCGACCATGTGATGGCCGCAACGCCAAACGATTCAATCGGAGAGCTGTGAAAATTGAAAAATTTTATTCAACAAACCAAAAAAAAAAATATAAATAAATTTAAATAAAAAAGGCTTTCCTCGTGTCGGCTTTCGAGATGTGCCCGAAAACATCGAAGACAACGCCGTTGCTGCTGATCGGTGGCATTGTGTTTGTTATCGTTCTGGTTGCGATCACGGGCATAACGCTGATCAATAACATCAATTTGTCCAACATAATACGGCTGAATGAAAAGGTGGCCAGCGATAGCGTCAGTGCCAATGACAATCAGATCAAGGAGCTTAATTACGTCAACAATCATCCAAAGAACTTGAATGCCAACAAACAGCATAATGACACCGATGATCCTGGCGATGCACGCAGCGTGGACCAGATACGCCAAGAGATGTCCTCGGTGATAATGGAGCCCCAATTGTCGGCGGTCATCTGGCAGAATGCTGAAAAGTCTCAATTTCTAGACAAGACAAATGAAACAAAGACGTCTTCGTCTCCGTCTCCGTTTCCGTCTCCATCTCCGACGCAGGCATTGCCCTTGGGCGGTGCAACAGACACGCCCAGTGGCGGGGATGATTTGATTGATTACGAGAAGCGCTCCAAAATCGTCAAGGTGAGTTTTACACTGGCAGGGGCAAGTTGAAGGCATGAAATGCGATGCCGCCTGCCTTTCAATTGCGTATCAATTTCAAATGTCTGACCTTTGGGGGCCTGTCATGACCCAAGGTAATGTGGCAGCTGTTTGTCTGCCGTTGTATGGCAGCAATACCAATAGACTCTTTGTAAAACTCTACCACAAAAAAAAAATGTAATTAATTCTGTAAATATGTAATACCATTACAAAAGCTAAAATATTACTGGAAGCCACCCTAATTGGGAATTTGTAAACCATTTGTCAACATAAATTAATAATAAGCAAGCAGCTTTCAAAAACAACGCATAATAATAATAATTAATTAAGAAACATATTTATTAATTTACATAAAAATTATACGTAAGGATGGTAATATTTGAAAGTACTCAAGCTCGAAAACCATTTTTCTGTATTATAATAAAATTTATTACTCAAAAAATTACAAATTTTAATACAAGATACATTTATTTAAAAATTAAAATGTATAGTCAATCACAATCTTCATATTAAACCTGTAAAACTATCGACGGGATCTCCACGATTTATTTATTTTATTGAATTTTTTATTCTCTATTAAACATTGTGATTATAATAATGAAACTGCAACAAATGATATTTTTTTTAAATTCTAACCACTTAATGGGCCATACAGATAGAATGATACTTTTATAAATTGTAAAGATACTCGTCACTTATTCAGAAGCTGAACGCATTTAAAATCATCGCTGTACCGTAAAAATATCGATGGGCAAAATTATCAAAGATGGTATTTACTTGTAATCATTAAGCAAATGACAATGTTTAGATCTTACGGGTATTAGATAAAGATAAATATAAAGACATGCTCTTTATATAGGCATTCGATTTACTTGCGAGAGAACTTTGTTGTGGTTTCATGTTATTGTTATTGCTCTATTTAGCGCACACACACACACCAGAGGCCAAAATGTTTCGTTACAAAAAAAAGATAAAAGATAATGCTCGAGAAGGGGCGTGAATGAGCAAAGAGTTCCTGTTACGCCTACATCAACGCCTTAAACACGCACGTGACAACAGCAGCAGAAACATTGGCAATTGCCTGAGTTCCTCTTTCTCAGTTCCTTTTTCTCGGTTCCTCTTTCTCAGTTTCTCGTTCTCAGTTCTCAGTATTGTGGTCGAAATCTTGACGTTTATTACGCTCACTTGGCTCACCTGGATTGTCGGTAACCGGTAAACGGTATACGGCAAAGGTTTCGTCCTGCTTTTAGCTCGCACTCTCTCTCTCTCGCTCTTTCTCTCTGATTCGTTCTCTCTCTCTCATTTGAAATGGGCCATCAATTGCTTTACGCTTTTATGACTCGAGTGCTGTGTCGAGGCCTTGGCAAACGAGGCGCTAAACAAATTCAAACTGCAATTGCAACTACAACTGCCACTGACACTGACACTTTGCCACTTGCCACTTTGCCACTTGGCATTGCCACAACAATAACAACAACAACAATAAATAACCACATGGCCAGTAGACGCGATACGATTAATTTTCTGTCTTGCAGTTTGGCTTTTATGGCCTCAACAAACAATTTCAAACATTTTTACCCTATCTCCCTCCCTTTACACCCTCCTCTCTTCCCTATTTCCACTCAACGGGCAATTGTAATTGCACTGCAATTGATTATCACTCGTGTTTTTTTAATTCATTCCAGACAATTTCAATTCATTTTCACTTTCGTGCTTGAAATTCCAATGCAAACTCTGCTACAGAATTTCTAATTTCCACAAGTATGCCATTTTCCATCGGAAAGTTTACCACTACTTATTATTTCATTATTTGACAACGGAATGCTTGAAAAATATAAATATATTAGTTTAGTTATTGTTCGACTATTCTTGGACATTTGTATCTAAAGATATTAATTTAATGAGTTGTTAATTAAATAAGTTTGGCCAATATTGTCGAGAGTTCAGTGAAGTTACAATTATTATCTGTGAATTTTTTCTCAATCTCCATAAAAAAATCAAGGCGAAAATGCAACATTTTATTTTGAAACAATCGGTATGTTGTTTTTCTTTTTTTTATATCTTTCTTCCTTTTTGTTGACTTTTTAAATTTAAAAAATAGGGAATTAATCATTATTTGTGATCCCTGAAATATTTTACCAAGCAATCGGAAATCTATACATTACATTAACATGTTATTTAAATCAAATATAAAATTGATTGCTAAAAGATTGGCATAAAACGTATTTTAATAATAATCTGATTAAGCCAAACAACAAATTGCAGTTTACTTATAAATTATTTGAATATTTTTGTCAATTTTATTGAAATACTTACCGTTGGCAGCATTTCAAAATGCCAAAGCCATTGAGGAAATTGCACTTAGCTGGAGTTCAACAAAAATTCATAAATCAATTTCAATTTCAATTCTAGAATTTCATTCAGCACAAAGACAATAACCGAGAGAGAAACACACGCAATGCAAATGCCATTTTAATGAAATTCCATTTATTGACTGCTGTAATAAATATTACGCACACACTCACACACACACACACACAAAGGTAAATTGTAATATGTGTGTGTAAATATTGCTGGTAGTTTAGTATGCGAATACATTCATTTGTTCATTCAATTGCGGATGCGTACAAGATTCATGAATGTTCTTGTTCAAACATGTGCACGCCTCACATTTCAGTTAGACAGGTAAACATGGCGAGGGGAAGGGAGGTGGGAGGTGAAAGGGAAGAAAAGACGGAATACACACATTTGGTATGCTGTGTTTAACTCATTAGAAATAACCATCTGAGAAAATACCCTTTCTTCCCATTTTCAAGATGTACATATGCTCGAGGGTAGATTGATAAGTCATTGCCCTAAGTATAAAACCGCTAATCAAGTTATAATTTTAACTATCTAAATAATCCAGCAGTACATGCAAATTTCTTACACTGAGCGAAGCGACTAGCTACCCAACCCTGGTGTAATCAATCAAATGAAGGCTTGATGAGTTTCATATAGTTCGGTCACACTGTTCAATTTTCGCCAAATTTTATAGTGCGCAGCCTAGAAAACTTTTATTTTTATCACGACATGCACTATCACACAAGAGCGAAGTTTTCTTGAAAAAATGTTTATACATTGCGCTGCAAATCGGTTTCAAAGACAAACGATACTATAGAAATAGATGAAGAGATTAAATTTGTTACTTTGTTGTTTGTTTCGGAAAGCATAAAGAATTTGATAAGATTTCAGATAAAAGGAATTGATCTTAAAAGAAATATCAAGTTGAAAATTAAACTTGTTTCCATTCGAGAATATAGCCTTTTTCTACTTGGATCAATGACTTATCAGCCCACCCTCGTAAGTACAATACACGGCGGATAAATGGCTGTTAAGATGGCAACACATACATATACATATATGTGAAATTGGCAAACACTCGATAACCCCAATGGTCCCCGAAATGGATGGACATTTACTTGGCTGCTAGGGTTGAGCGCAGTTAATCAACTTAGGGTTAAAGAGAAAGGGTAACTTGATAATGGATTTCAATTGGAGCTACGTTGCACACATGTTTTTCAAGCTAATAATCGAATTTCATTCATTCATTCAATCTGAATTGGCGCCTGTTCTTAGGTTTTTCCCTTTCCTTACCCTTTATTTCGTTCAATTTCTGCTGATTTGTTTTGCACCCTAGAGGAAATCGCTTTAACATTCAACAACAACAACAACTGACTGATGTCAACTTTTCATTCAAACGCACTGAGAAAGGTGGGAGGAAAAAGGGGAGCAGTTCAAGGTGAACCACTTCAACTGACCACCAAAAGGTACAACACAAAACTTGTACTCGTACTCAACTCGAACTGTGGATGGGTCAAAGTCAATCAGAGAAGCCCCTGAACAGCCGACGGTATGCATGAAAGCAGCCCCAATCTATCGATAAGGTGACAGTGGAGCAACAGTTCAACTTGAACTCCAATATAAGAATTTCAAAAAATCATCAAATATTTCACTTATTTTTTATTCATTATTATTTATTTTTGTGAGCACGCCTCTTGCAAATTCAAATATTGTCAATGTCAAAGGAGGATTTGTATAAAGACGTGTATCAGGGGTGCCACAGAAAACGAAACCAATCCAAAATCTCCCAAATCTTTATAATTTTTGGTAGATTTTCGGTTGTTTATATACAACAGTTTTTTTTAACGTGACAGTGTAGAAATCGAACTCAGCTATTTCACACACTAAAGTTCTAATTATGCGACACAATTAATGAACTAACATCAATTTTGGAAATGTAGACAAACAATTTTAATTGATATACTTAGTTAGTTAGTACTGCCTAATTATACAAGGAAACATAATTGAACTTTTGTTGCTTTGAAATGTATAGAAGCTTTTTTTGACTAATTTGGGGTCGCTGATTTCAAATCTGATCTCCATTTTTTTCCAACAGCTTTCCAACAGTACTTATCGAATTTTTGACTTTTTTCCATCCATCAATAAAAGTTGAAAAAATCATAGCTTTACTCCCCATTGAGCGTTTTTCAACGTTTTTTTCCTTAAAAAAACAAAATTTTGAAAATCACGAATAAGGAGTAAAGCTATTATTTTTTTTTAACTTTTATTTGTTTTCTTTTTTTGTTTTAAGTAATGCGAACAGCTTTGTATGGACGATTAATAGATATATTTACACATAAGTTTTCAAAGGACATAGATTTGATGAAAACTATATAAATGGTTATAAAGGCTATAAAATGATTATTAACAACGCTAACAGTGCTCGTCCCACTGTGCAGTCAGCGTTGCATTTATCAATTCATTCCCATGGAACAGCAGCACAACAAAGCGAACGACAACAACATTGACGATGAAGCTGACGTTGACGTTGACGTTGACGCAGACGCAGACGCAGAAGTGGACGTTGACGTCGCTGCTGACACTAACCCAGTTTGGGTCTTTGGCTCTGACTGGGAATTTGTTGTTGCATTGTTTTTGTTTGTGTTTTTGTTATTGTCATTGTTTGACCAACGATGTTGACCGTTTGCCCCGTTTCATTGTCAATGGAAGGCAGAGTGCGAGTGGGCCAAAATGGCCATCGATATGGCTATTGATGGTATATATACATACATATGTATGTATATGGCATTGCGGCAGGATTGGGAATGCGTCAATGCTAAATAACAACATGACATTAAATAATGCGTAGTACACATAACACAACAGGCTATTGGGGCAATATAAGTTTATTTACCCTAAAATACATTGCATCTCACATTTCCCATCCAGCTATTATCTGTCAGCAACAGAATTGTCAACTAAAACATATATCGAATTTAGTTTGAGTTGAAAATTCTGATTAAAAACATAATCATTTCTGACGTTGAATTAAAATTGCGAATGCTTATTAAAATCTTAGATCTTATTTGGAATCTTTGCACCAAAGTTCAGTTCAAAGAGCAATTTCCTTAAATATTTATATATTAAAAGTTATTTCGTCACTGTCATTTTAAAAATTAGAAATAAAATTATATAAGTGCAATTATGCATTTCAATACAATATTTAAATAATGTGTTTATTCTATACAAATACCGATATTTCCACATAGCAGCACAAACAAATCTAAAATATAAACATATTGATATTTATTTATAGTTTTTAGAAAGCAAACATTAATTTATAATTATTTGTGGCACACTGGAGACATGTCAGAAGCAATTTGAGAATCGAGCGAAGAATGAAATCGTAAAACATTTCACAATTTGCATATTTGTTTGATATTATTTTGGCATCTGACTATTTTTAGAAACTGTTGCTGTAGATATTTTCGAACAAGAATTATAGACTTTAGTGTGTTTAATTTTTGTTCTTTCTTCTTGAGTTTCTAAAGGGCAATCAGCAGGTCCCACATTTCTCTTCTTCTCTCTCTTTCTACGATTCCATTAGCAAAACTTTGTCTCCATTTTTTTATTCTCTGTGCAATCTCATATTTTCTTAATAGTTTGGCAGTTGCTTACTGATTGTCCCACACACACACAGATATACACACACACACGCGCATACAATTACACACTTGTTGTTGTTCTTTTTTCAAGTTAACTTTGACTTCATTTCTTGGTAGAGAGAGATGGCATGCAAAACACCCACACGACCACATAATAGTTGGTTGGTAGTTCTTTTTATTTTCTTCTTTTTTTTTTTTTGGCTTTTATTTCTTAAAGATATTCAAAAGCAGCGACGTCGGCAGCGTTGCGTCGTCATCTTTCGCATTATTTTATGGCCTTAAGCAAATTATTTTCCCTCAGCTTCAAAAGAGTTTGCCAAAAACTTTATGCGTGTGTATTTGTGTGTGTATATGTATGTATGTTGGTGTTAGTGTATGCATATTTTTGCAAAATTTTAAAGTTACTCCTTTGCTTTGGCGCTGCTTTCTTAACTGTTTCCCCACGCACATCCCCTTTGTCATTTCCGTTTCTTTCTTTCTATGCACTTTATTTCCTTTGCTGCCATTTGCATTGTTTTGCCATTTGTTGTTGTTGTTGTTGTTGCAGCCCTGCGGCATTAAGCGTTAAAGTTTGTGACTAAAACTTTCGCTGCATCTCCTAAAGATGCATTTTTGAATTTGCATTAAATTAAGTTTGCCCCCGTGACCCTGCCACAATTCCAGTCATTGCCCCAGACTCTTAGCTTTTGAGGCAATTCTAGCTGCACAACAGCAACAACCCGCAAACGCTTCAAGCTGGCAATAAAAGGCTGACAAATATATATGCGAGTGACACGTGCTACAGTCAACTTGCCACATCCGCATCTACATCCACATTCGCGTCAACTTTGTGGATCCCTGTTGCCAGTTCAAGTGCAAAATCAGCCCAAAAAAAGCCCAAAAGCAATTCACCAGGGATGGACAGCGCTAAGTAGACAGACTAGGGGCACAACGGAAAGGGGGATGAGTGGAGAGGGGTGGTAGGGTGTTATGTGGCACGGGGGGTTACTCTCGAATACGGGACTGCGGGGAACGTTAGATTGGGGTAACGGAAGGAAGGATGCAATTGCTATGTGTGTGGTATGTGAGGCATTTGAGGCATGTGTGTGTGTGTGTGTGTGTTTGAGGGTGTGTGTGTGTGTGACACACGCTGAGGCGCGTCTTGTCGGTCTACACGTTTTCACGTTTCGTTGCGGAAATGATGTTCAACACACACAGGCACACACACACACACTAACACACACACACACACACACACACACACACACATTTAGTGATCACGTTTCGTACGACGTTTGCACATTTGAAGGATGTAACTTAATTCGTAATGAAGACGTGCAAACTGAAACTACAGCTGCATATCTACACACACACACACACACAATTACACATACATCATGATATGTAAGTGTGTGTATTAGAGTGGGTCAACTTTTTCTTCGCGACTCAGCGATTATCAAAATCGGAATCTACAATGAACTCTAAAAAGAAATGCCCAAGAAACCCAGTTTTACGTGTATTTAATGTGAGCAACTGTCTGTATGAAAACGTTTGTTCCAAAATATATAAAAACTACTGCTTGTTTTTAGGGGCTTGTATTTATTTAATTATATTAAAACTAAATTATTACTGCCGTTCTACTTGTCCGATTCAAATTATTTTTATCTCTAAATTCATCAAAAATCGGGCTCTTTCAAATAAATAACGTATGTATAACTTCTCCTGTTACTTACTTCATACAAATTGGCCCACTCTAGTGTGTATATGTAGTATATGTATTTATGCTATTTTGTGCTACCACAGTGCAAAATATTCAATCAATCAGTCAAATCCATCAAGCAATTTCCGTAAAATTAGTCAACCTGATGATTCACTACTGCCATCCATTTCCCCTACTTCTCCCCCTTCCACTCCCCTCTCATCACCCTTCCACTCAGTTCAAGCTCAGGTCATTTTGAGGTCTCTTTAAATTCCACTCCGCTTCTCTTCTTCTGCGTTAACCTCTACAATTATAGTTAACCCTACGAATTAGATAAATAAACGTAAATACTTTGTCCTTAGCTTAAATCCTCTCAACCTTTAATCAGATGCGGCTCATTAAACTGCAAGTAAAGCTACGAAGAATGTGCACTAAGCCTAATTTTAATTAATATAATTGTTGATTTTTCAACTGAAATGCAAAAACATGTTTTTAATATTAATTGCATTGTTTTCATATGTATTTTTTATCCTTTTATGCTTTATTCAACATGATGAAATTGACATTCAGCAGGAAAATCAGTTGTGTTTTGACAAAATTATAACAGTCAAGTCGAAATAATGAAAAAAATTCGCAGTAATGAAAAAAATGTGAGTTTTCCAATTTTGATGAAAATCTATTTAATTGACTTGATTTATCGTAAAATAAAATCATCAGATTAAAGTAGTTTGGTTAAGCTTAAAAAATCTATAAATAAACAGTACAATTCTATATGCTAAATAGAAATTAAGACAATTTGAAAATGTCTTACATGGTTTCGAATAATTGTAGTAATTATTTTGCATTCCTTTTGTGCCATATCCGCTAACGTTTTTTATAGGCGAACTTTGTCTGCTCTTCGCTCAGTGTAAATTGCGACGTCCATTGTATTTTGACTCTTAATTCAGTGCCTTCTCCTTTGAGGTTTGGGGTTGTGTTTGACAGTCGGGCTGGACTATCACCGTTAATTGTACAGGGACATTTTGCTGGGTCGCAAAGGCGTGGCAAGCTATTTGATTTGCATTGGTATGGAAAGGATTGGCTGTATAATTTCAGAATCTTAAGTATTCGGAACATAGAAATTGTGCGGACAAGTTGCTGACAATGGGCGATGGGCCTTGGACACCGACAAGAACATGGAGGTGTGCGAACGTGTCCGACTTTAATTAATTACCGAAAAACTGTTAATATTTGCATTGCCTCAAAGACCCCAACCAAGCGTCGAGAGAGCTGCTGAGCAAACACAAAGAGCGCAACGAGGCCCAAAGCGGCACAAAGACCCGCCAAACTCCCGTCGGGCCCCCAAAACCCGAATCACAATCAAGCCCGAGCCTTCGCAGCCCAGCAGGAGACGTGGACAGGATTTTTATGTGAAATGTAAAATACCCTGTGCCTATCAACTTCACAAGATGGGTACACAAATGATAATTTCTAAAAACGATAAAGAAATGCAAAATCCAAATCAATTCTTTTATATGTCGAAATATTTCTTTATAGATTTTATAAACCAAAAATGTAATTAGTTGAAATCTAATTCATAATATTTATTTAAAATAATTGTATAAAGAAAATATACAAAAATTTTCTTGAAATCTGAAATAAATATTTTGTGACTTTGAAAATATCTTTGATGATTGCACCTGTATATTTAATTATTTGAAATTAAAACTGTGTTACCTTTGGGATATTATTATAAAACGTAAATTCCAAATATGCCTAGTACTGATTTTTATTGAGCTTGCACCGTACACATCTATATATTCTTTAATATTTTTGTACAGAGAAAACAAATTTAATTTAACATAATTTAAACATATCTGAACTGAAAATATAAATACTTAATTGTTTCAGATCGGCTACAGGGTATTTTCTAATCTGTTCACTTTTTGTTGAAAAATTTCTGTCTTGTTTGTTTTATTTTTGGTCGTGTGCTCGTAATTTAATTTCTCAAAAAAAGGCGCTCGAAAGTATGCAACGCCAAATTATGTTATGCTGGTGCCGCCACACACACAAGCACAGGGACTGCTTGTAGTGTGTGTGTGTGTGTGTAGCGGATGTGCCATGAAGCAGAAAAGCCAGTATAGTACTTAGTGCCATGCAAAGGTAGCGCGCAGTTTGGCGAAACTAAACGAGTCCCGAATTACATTTCGCGTTGTCCATTTTATTAACATTTTCTAACGCTGCTTTTCACATTTGCCTATGTGTGTTTGTGTGTGTGTGTGTGTGTGTGTGTGTGTTGTTTGGTTGTTTGTAGTGAGTCCAAATTCAATTGAATTGGATAGCACATAAAAGCTGAACAAAAAAAGAAAGATTCTGAAAACATGAAAAATAATTGCAGTCGCTTTTGAATTATACTCGCAACCGCAGGCAACGTCGCGGCCTTGAGCAAAAAAAAAAAGGCGATTAACCTTATGCAAATGAAGGCATACTTATAGACACAACTGTGATTTTCAAATGCGAAATTTTTCAAAATATTATTATATGATGCCTTTAAACCACATTCCTTGAGGTATTCTCTAGCTTTGGGATTTATGTCTTTACTAAATTTACAATAAATTTGCAAAAAGCCGTTGATTGCCATTGGACATTTTGCAAAAATCTTTAGAAATGTTAATGGCATTTGCTTTTGAAAATAATCGAATGAAATGTCGCTGTTTCTGAAATATCAAACATTTAATTTTTAGAACATACATGTATGTGTGTGTTTTCGGAGTCAACAAATTTCAGCTTTGCTTTATTGTACAATAGATGTATATATTTGAAATGTATTAATTCTATAAAAATGAGATAGAAATCTAGATTTTCCAGATTTTTAAATAAGGTGTTAAAATAAAACACAATAGACACAATTACTTATTTTTTAAGTAACGGATATAAAAACTTATTCAAAAAAACAATTTTGGTAATCTCAGAGCTATTTTGTATAGATCAATCTCAACTGTAGTCATCTTAATTAGATAATAAATGCTTTACAACTCTCAGTTGTTATTTCAATAATTTTCCCTAAATTTATTAATTTGAATTAAATCTTGCACAACCGAGTTTCCAATTATTTTGAACTGTCAACTCACCCACAATTTTCGTTCTTTCATTTGCAGATGATGGAGCACGCCTGGCATAATTACAAGCTGTATGCTTGGGGCAAGAACGAGTTGCGTCCATTGTCGCAACGTCCGCATTCGGGCAGCATTTTTGGATCTTATGATCTGGGTGCCACAATTGTGGATGGCCTGGACACGCTGTATATAATGGGCCTGGAGAAGGAGTATAAGGAGGGACGTGATTGGATCGAGCGCAAGTTCTCACTGGACAACATCAGTGCCGAGTTGTCCGTGTTCGAAACGAATATACGCTTTGTTGGCGGCATGCTGACACTCTATGCCTTCACCGGAGATCCATTGTACAAGGAGAAGGCACAACATATTGCCGACAAACTTTTGCCCGCTTTCCAGACGCCAACGGGCATTCCATATGCATTGGTCAATACCAAAACGGGCATGGCCAAAAACTATGGCTGGGCCTCCGGTGGCAGCTCCATTCTCTCCGAATTTGGTACATTGCATCTGGAGTTTGCCTATTTGAGTGATATTACGGGCAATCCGTTGTATCGTGAACGTGTGCAAACCATTCGACAGGTGCTCAAGGAGATTGAGAAACCCAAAGGACTCTATCCCAACTTCCTCAATCCAAAAACAGGCAAATGGGGACAACGTAAGTGAAGATCCTTTTAAAATATAATACTGGTCGACAAGAATAATAAATTAATTTGTCATACGAACTACTTTTCCTTTTTTTTATTTATATTTTCAAATTTTGAATACTAAAAATTTACTTACAATTAAATATTTTTAAGCAGAGATCACATATAATGATTATTTTTGTGTTTTTTTTTTGTAATTTAAAATATTAACGACAGGGAAAAAGATTCTATAAAATCTTTGCATTTCCGCAATTAATTATAAGTATTGATTTTTATGAATTTTCATCAACAATAATGATTATTTTTTAGTAAAAAAAAAAAGTAATTCTCATATAAATATGATAATATAGCATACGGGCAGAACTTTTTTTGCGTTAAGTGGTTTCTCTGAAATCATGCAACAAAATTAGCAAAAAGTTCAAAAAAATAAATATCGAAGTAATGATTGTATGTTGTTTTAAATTAATTATGCTCAAAAATAATCATTATTATTAATGCTTAATTTTAAAAATCATTAATTAATCATTAGTATGAACTTTTTAAAAATAAAACTTATAATGATAACGTTCTCTGTATTTAAGTGATATTAGTTATTTTCAGACAGGAATCAAGCCGAAACTAATACTCAAAATTTATTTTAAAAAACTTAAAATTTTTTGTAAAAACATCTTTTTTATAATAGTTTGTATTTTTTTCAATTGAACATACACATAAAAAAAGCTAGTGTAATATTATCAAAAAATAAAATAATAATAATTTGGTTGCAAGTTACAGTCATTTTTTTTTTATTTTATAAGTGTCTGTCTCATAGAATCTTTGAATGACAAAGAGACTGGAAAAGTTCGAAATATATAATAATAAAGAATTTGTGTCGATTTATGAATAGTATTTTGAGAAATATTTAATTAATTTTATTGCATTTACAGTACACATGTCTTTGGGAGCGCTGGGTGACAGCTACTACGAGTACCTGCTGAAGGCCTGGCTTCAATCCGGCCAGACGGACGAGGAGGCGCGTGATATGTATGACGAGGCCATGCTGGCCATAATGGACAAAATGGTGCGCACCAGCGCCAATGGGTTGACTTATGTGTCTGATCTGAAATTTGATCGATTGGAGCATAAAATGGATCATCTGGCCTGCTTCTCAGGTAAGCCTACACTTGCAATTAATTTGCCAATTGCTGCTCCAATTATAATTGCTTCTCTTCTCCTTTGCAGGTGGACTCTTTGCACTAGGCGCTGCCACGCGTCAGAACGAGAACACGGACAAGTATATGGAGGTGGGCAAGGGAATAACCAACACCTGTCACGAGAGCTACATACGCACACCGACTCAGTTGGGACCTGAGGCCTTCCGGTTGGTGGTCACATCAATGCCATTAAATTGTGTTGCAGCAACTGTTAATCATTTCGTCTGTTCTCTTCAGTTTCAGTGATGCGGCGGAGGCACGTGCGCTGCGTTCCCAGGAGAAGTACTATATTCTTAGGCCAGAGACATTTGAGAGCTATTTTGTGCTATGGCGTCTCACGCACGACCAAAAGTATCGCGATTGGGGCTGGGAGGCCGTTCTCGCCCTGGAGAAGCATTGCCGTACCGCACACGGCTATTGTGGCCTGCGCAATGTGTATCAGCAGGAGCCACAAAAGGACGATGTTCAGCAGAGTTTCTTTTTGGCCGAAACACTCAAGGTGAGTCCCATGTCCGAGTTGGAGTCTAAAGTCTAATAACTAATCAATTGTTCCTTGCAGTACCTGTACTTGCTGTTCTCGGATGACTCTGTACTGCCGCTAGACGAATGGGTCTTCAACACGGAGGCGCATCCGTTGCCCATCAAGGGTGCCAACATTTACTATCGACAGGCGCCAGTGACGCTGCCCGCATCGAATGCCTCATAAGCTCCATAACAGCTCCACAGGCAGTTCATGACGACATGGAGTCCCTTTAACTATTAATTCATTTAATATAATTATTTTTATTTTCATTATTATGATTTAATTTTTTTTTTTTTTTTTTTTTTTTCGATTTTAGTTATTACCTGTTATGTTAAAGGCTTATGTTTAAATGTTTATGCTTACATATATTTTAAATGAATGACGTAATGACAACTACAACAACTACATAAGGAAATATGTAATTTGATCTATTTGTTGGAAAAGAAACAACTTTCTATGTAAAATATTTATGCAAAACTTAATTAACTATAGCAATCTCCCTAAAGTAGTTACTACAATTACTTCTCATCCATCCTTTAGCTGTAATCAATATACACACTCGGCACAAGTTTCCAAAAAAATAAATTTTGGAATAGTTTTGACAATTTGGCATTTGGTTTCAAATGCAGAAGCGACAATTGATATGGTATTAGACCATACACACATACACATACACATAACACACACACACAAACAAATACACATTAGACACACACACATACATAGATGATTTCTATAAGCAATCTCAGGTGTACGAATTATGATTTATCATTTATGTTTCCATTTCCGTTTGCATTTCGCTTATCATTTCCGTTTATAGATTCATCTCGCAAATACTTACTATACATAAATCTCAATATTTCAATATTTCCCTCTCTCTTTCTCAAACAATATCTAGATCTGTAGCTCTATCAATATATTCTATTTCTATTCTATTATATTCGCGTAGTGAGCACCCTATATAACTTAATATGAATAGCATTTTGAATATGAGAATATGAAACAACTCGCAACATTCGGTGTCACACTCTGGGTTCAGCATATTTAAGAGCTTTGTTTTGTAAATATTTCCCTAGCAGCAAAATGAAGGCATCTATCAGAGAAGGTTTATCAATCAAAACAAATAATTGTCAAGTTATTATTGTTTATGTGGTAGCCTAAATATATATACATATAAATATAATAATAATTAATTATTTTAATAGCACCTAGCTTACTTTAAACAAATGTAACGCATATTACTTTACATCAGCATCAAGCGAAACGAATCTTAAATATATATATTACAATTATAGAAAACAAAATGATAATGAAATGAATGTAGGCAATTTGTTAAAACAAAATATTTATACAATTATACAACAAATGCGAAATAATTTAATTTTAAACAATGTATGTAAAAGGTTTTTTTTTATAATCCTAAGAATATGATATATTGATGATGATGATATTAATATTAATAATATTAGTTTAAATCTCCATAAATAACGATAACAATAATAACAACAAAACAACAGAAAATGTAACATCACGAATAATTACAATTATTAAAGAAATATTCAATTTTGTAACATCTCCAGCACTTTATATCAGTTCTTGCGCTGTGAGAAGTCATTTTAGCATAAAATACGTATATAAATATTACAACAAATAAAAAATAAAACAAGAAAAGCAAATGAGAAATATTCATTTTGTAGGCTAAGCAAATAGATTTATCGTTATAATTTTTTTTAAATTAATTCGAATTAATTGTAATACCGAACGTGGATAATAAATTTGTAAATTCGTGAAAATGAATGGTAAAAATGAGATGGGATAGCGCAACTTCCCCATGGAAAATGCATAACGGATATTATGACATGATGATTAAATAAATGCATAAATTATACTGGACTAACCCATAACTTTAATAAAAATCTAATGAAGAACTTTAAGGAAAGATGTTTTTTTATTTATTTTTTCGTTGGTAAGTTTTCCAGCTACTTTTACTTAATTTGCTTCGGAATAACGTTATAATGAAAACTATAGTAATAAAACGACTTTCAGAGACTTATTTTAGGTGTATTTTACAGATTTATAAATTTTTAAAATTCAAAATTTTTATTTTCATACTTGGGGTTTTACATTCATAAATTTATATTAACTCTAACATGATTTTACGTAGTAAAGTTTTCAATTCAGTACCATCTACAGAATATGAAGAAGTCTTTCGATTGAGAAGTAAACATTATATAAACATAAAATTTTTACACAAAGGAAAGGATAACACAAATAGTTATGTATTATTTAGTTGTGTTTCATAAACGTAAACTATTCGCACCAAAGTAACCAAAAATCCATAAATCCTTTTTTTTTAAGTCTTTGAAGCAATTTAATGATGCATCTGAATACAAAGCATGATTTAATTCAATGTGCACAATAAAAGTGCACTTTCAATTTCACTTTATTGAGCTTTGTTTTGCTTGTCTTCATTTATTTTCAGGCATGCCTAACAATCGAGCAGCTCTATAAATGATATGCATGTAATTGCAAGGCAAACAAAGCATTCTCAGAGGTTAACAACATATTTCACCCGGACTCATGCTGACGGAACAACCCGGAAAGGGAACGTTTCATCGTCGTTAGTTTTCAGTTGCCAGTTGCCAGTTGGTCAGACCCAAAACGCCGCTTGCAATTTGAGCGGACAAAGTCCGAAGCACACAGCATAAGACAGCGAACGGCTGTGCAAACAAAGCACATAGCCATTAAACGGAGAAGAAAGAAAAAGAAGCGACGTCAACGTCGGCGCCACCCACCGCCCACACATTGAAAACAGGAGCGAATAAAAGATTTGATTTAAAAGTCATTCCCCTTACGAGCAGACACAAAGACAACTTTTTAAAGCTCGTTCACTCTCTGTTTCTTCTCTCTCTCTCTCTCTCTCTCTCTCTGTCTGTCTGTCTGTCTGTCTGTTACTCCGTTGTTGTCTATCTACGTACATATCTATCGCAACGTTTCGCCATTTGCTCATTGGCTCTCCTCGCACGCTCTCTTTGTGCGCTTCTTCTTCTTCGCCTTTGGCTAGACGAGCCCGCCAGACCAGCTGAGTTGATTCTTGCCGGTCGTTTCGCGGTGACTGTGTTTTTGTTTTGTGTTGTTGTCATACTCTCACTTAAGTTAAATACTACGACTATTGCAAAGGTAGCAAAATTAAACCTTTAAAATGTTCTGCTTTTTTTTTATAAATTTATTTAGCACGTTTTTTATTACATTAATAATTATTTTTCCATTATTTTAAAAAATAAATACAGAATTTCATATCGAAACTCAGCGGTTTCTAACGATTCTGGGCTTTAGGAGCTGCATCCTTATATTTTTGAGTTACAACAATGATTTCATACAATATTTTCGGGGACAATAACTGTTCTAAGGAATATCCAAAAAAATCACTTTCAATGATTATGTTAAGACTTTTATTTTATAAATACAAGCTAATTGTTACTTTTATTTAAAGACTCTCATAAAAGATTAATAAAATAAAAATCAATAATAGTAATTATTCTAAATTTTTTTAATCACAAATAAAAATTATATGTGATTTATAAAATCAAGTCTTTAAATAACCATTAAAATTGATTTTTTTTTTCTTTTATAAGTCAAATAAAAGTTTATTAGCTGTTTGCAGAGAAACTGAAATAACAAAAATTTTGCTACATTTAAAACTAAAATTAAACTTCTCCTAATGCTTGATTTTTTATGATGCTATTTTAAACAATAATCCATTTTTTAAGTACCTGAAAATTTTATAGTTTAGATTTTAATCAAGTGAAGCAGTAGAAAAGTTTGAAAAATAATTATTTTCTCTAGTTTTATTCCGTTAAAATGTTGAAATTTCATCAGGAAATAACTTTAGAGGCTTTAAAAATTAAGACAATTTAAAAACAATTGAGTAATGAAACTACTAATGTGTACAAATTGATTTAAAATGAGCTGAAATTGTTAAAAATAAGTTAATAATATTATACTTACATTAATGCATTTTTTTCAGATAAAACTTGTTACACTGAAAGCGAAATGATAGCGGAATGAAATCTCCAATGGAGTCCAATGAAACTTGGGCTATAAATAATAATTAATTTCCATTTACATCATTTATTTCCATTTATGTTCATAAATTCGTTGTCAATTGCAATGCAATAAGCATGTTTTATCTTTTTACTGTAAATAATAACTCAGATAGAGTATACGCTCGTTGCGTTGACTTTGCGTTTGCTCTTTGTGTTTTTGTTTTGGCCGTTGACGTGAACGGCGTCGCTTCTAGCAAGTCGCACAGTTGTCTGCGGGTTTTCGAGCAAGTCGGAGCGGAACAGAACGGAACGGAACGGAGCGTCTGTTGCAGCAACAACATCAACACTATCAACAACATCATTTGAGTTGAGCATAATATACAATACATATTTTTGCAAGTGCAGTATGCCGTTTCCCATTCATCCGCCCAAGCAGATGCCTTGCCCCCATTGGCAGCACTTTCCAATCAGTCCAGTGGATACGAAACCATCACCATTTGGCAGCACCAGCAACAACAACAACACCAACAACACCAATAACAACAGCAACAACAGCAATGGTGTTAATAAACCACCGGAACCTGTGTCCTATCGCTACTGTGTGCACTGCAAGGCGGCTGGCAAGGACATCAGTAAGGATTAGACGCGACTTTCAGCAATTGCACTCATTTTCACCTACACCTACACTCATATACACCCACAAACACACACACATACACCTCTCAAAAACCAAGCAATGAGACATTTGGCCAAATCTCAAGTGTATAAGCGATGAGTGCAATTTATAGATATTATAAGATCCTCTTTCCACTACAAGTTTTAACTACTTTTTTTTTTGCTGCATTTTTTACATTTTTTCTAAGATTCAAAAATACTTTTTTATATATAAAAAAAAATGCGTTAAAACGGGGAAAAATTTGCATTTTTGTTGTAGTGACTCTTTTATCACCTGCTTTGCAACTTGTTTTATGTGCCACAAAATTTGAATTAATTTATATTACATTTTTTGTAAAACTTACATATTTTTGAATACTTTTTTTGAATGCCTAAGCTAAGATTTTCTACATGTTTTCTAATCTATATTTGGTATAGAAAAAACATAAAATAAAACAAACCAAAAAAAATAAAACGCACAACGCATTTGAAAAACGAGTTTATTCATACAAATACAAACTCATAGATACATTTGTATCTACACACTATACATATGAATGTATGTACATTGTACATACGTATGTTTGTGTGTGTGGAGTTTTGTTTTCTTGAGCGGCACACTTTTTTGGGACTTGTTTGTATTGCATGATTGTCGGATCGTGTGTTGCTTTTTATCAGTTCTCAAGGTCAGCAACAACAATTTCAAGTATACGTGTGTGTATATGTATGTATGTATGTATGTGTGTGTGTGTGTGTGTGTGTAAGTGATAAGCCGCGAAACTCACAGAACAATCCAGCAATGCTGTCATTTCATTCAGATACACACATATGTATGTATTTCGATTTTTAATTTGTTTCTCTGTCGCTTTTTCATCTGATTTCTTTTGCTTTCTTGCTTGAGTTAATTACTAATTCGTTCAGTAATCAACACACGCAATTGCAATGCAACAAAATTCTCAGTTGAGTGACAAAGTTCAACAAACTTCACAAAGCTCAAGTGCAAAAATAAATACGCATTCCCTCTCATACCCACATACATACAAACATACATATATTTGAAAAAAAAAAAAAAAAAAATACATCTACAAAAATGCCCCCATTTTCCCCCCTCCAACAGTGGGAAAATCGTTTCCATTTTACGAAAATACGAGAACTCAAGCTCCTCTAAGTCTCTCACTCTCTATATATGTTGTATCTACATCGCACTCATTTTACAAAGAGATGAAAAAAACTGAAATTTTATATCTATACTTTGTTGCATTCTCCTATACTTATCACTCTATTGGATCGTATCTTTATAGCTAGTATCAATTAATGGACAATGGCCCACATACATACATATTTGTACAGATATGCGAAACTAGAAACTGATATAGCACTAATTAAAAGCGGTTTTCCTTTCGCTAGTTGCCCTATTTAAATTTATACGAGTTTAAACTGTGCGATATGAAAAACGAGCCCCTTAATTAATCGCATGAATAAGCAATATAATTTAATCTTTATAGTATATTTAACAAGATAGTGATACTGTACACCATTTTTGCAGTATTATCTGTACTATACAAGAGTATTGATACTACAAGTCGTTTACAGTAACCACATTTATTAAATTAACCTATATAGAGGAAGTTTTTTAACTTTTGTTTAAATATATTTAAACATTATTATTACAATTTGAAAATTTTGGAAAATAACTTTTAAAACTTGAGTAAGTCCATCATTTACTAGCCACATACGAATATATAAATTTGTATGTTCTATTTCGAAAGTTTTGAAATATAACTAAAGTAAATGATTTTAAATATATTTTTATTCTGTCTATTTTATTTGTAAATACTTAAATACATGAGACTGCTTAGTTGTTTGATCTAAATTAAAATTGAAAAAAAAAATGTTAAATTTCAACTTATAAAATATTTAATTGTGTTTTAATAAATAAAGTGAATAAAATTATGCTGCAGAAACCAAACATTGCAGCAACAGGCGCAATGAATTGTATAATTAGTAAGAAAAATAATTTGACTCTAAGAAAAACTATCAACAATTTTAAAAAGCTCTAACAAAAGTTCGGTAAAAATTTTCATAAATTTTGCTTCAAATTTTTAAAAAAAAATTACGATCTGGCTCTACCTAAAATATGTATAGTTTCAAAAAAATGCAAATAAATTGAAAACATGTACCTTTTTAATTGTTCTTAATTTTAAAGCTAGAATATTTTAAAATTTTGCAGATTTTTTGTTAGAATTTTGTCGCTTTTTTGATAGTTTCTATTAATTTATTTTGCATCTGCTCTGCCCACTTGTTGGCGAACTTCATTGAATTTATCAAAATTACTTTACGTTTCTTTTAAAAACTTTTGAATCGAGCGCACACTCGGTATTTTTTCTGGTATTCAAGGTTGCCACGCCGTTTTTAAGTTCAGGGCTGCCATTTTGCTTATCAGCTATTTTATATCGCAGCTTCAGCTATTTTTCGGATGCTTTCCAGCCAGAATCATCTGTTGACAAAAAAAAAATCCAGCCAGATCGGACATTTTTACTAGGTGGCAGCCTATGATATTTTACTGCAAAGAAGTTTTTGGCTGAAATTGAAATTCAAGAGCATAAAGATGCAATTACATTTAAATCGATAGCGGAACTGAAAAGAAACGCAGTAATTGAAATACGTGGCGTGGTGTCCAGCTGGCAATTGGCAATTGGCAAGTGTGATTCGATGGATTATCAGTACTACGACGAACCGGATTACATAGATGACGATGGCGGCGGCAGCGAGGACATTTATCCAGATCACGAATCTCTGCCAGATCATCGCTACTCTCACAATGACAATGGCAATGGCTATGTTTATGGGCATGATAACAACTTAATGGATCGCCTGGGTGACAGTTATGCCAACTGTATTCTGCCCTCGCTTGGCCAAGTGCTGAGCTACTTGTTGCCGCTCCTGGCGGGTTGTTTACTCAGTCGACTCTTGACCACTCTCTGTGGGACAACGCGACAACAGTCACGTCGGACGGTGTCGCCATCAATGCTGCATCTCATCAATGCGGTCTGTGGTCTGGGTGTGCTCTATGCGACGCTGGGTGAGCGCATCCTGTTGCTGCTGCTGCTCAGCGGGATTAGCTATCTGCTGCTGCAGCTGGTGCGTCTCAGTCCGGGCAAAGGTCAGCGTGGAGCTGTTGTCATTGCTGTGCTCTGCATTGGCAGCCAGTTCATCTATGAGCTGGCCATTTGGCAACAGCGCGAGGATTGGCCTCAACTCCGTGGACTGCAGATGGTCAGCAACATGAAGGTCATCTCGCTGGCATTCGATATGACGGCAACAGGTACGGGATTGCCGTCATTGCGCATGCCAAGCATTCTAGCCTATCTGGGCTACATTTACAATCCGGCCAGCTGTGTGCTTGGTCCTTGGCTGAGCTACAACCGCTACATGGAGTCGCTGTGCAACAAGCCGCACTGGCGACGCAGTCTCCTTCAGATGCTGTGCAATGTGTTGCTCTGTCTGCTCGCCTTGAGTGTCTCCAATTGCATAGCGCCCGCCTTGGGCGAGTTGCATCTACAGGACGAGGATGAGGTGGAGGCAACTCGACGTGGTGGCATCACCCACTGGCTGCTTATGTACACGGGAGCGTTGAGTGTCCGTAGCAGCCATTACTTTGTCAGCTTTCTCAGCCAAGCGTTGTTGGCAGCTGCTGGACAACAACTGGACTCCACACAGCACAGCAGCTCCAAGCTGTTGGGTGATCTCGTGTCGCGTCCTTGGCGCATCGAATGGCCGCATTCCCTCAGCGCCTTGGTGCGCTGCTGGAACATACCGATGCACGAGTGGCTCAAGCGATATGTTTATGCCGCATCCAAGCAGCGTTCCAGGCACAACACCATCGTGGCCGTATTCTGTACATACATAGTGTCGTCCCTGCTGCACGGCATGGATTTGCGCATCTATCTGGTGCTGCTGTCACTGGCCACCTTTGCCGAGGGCGAGACCATGCTGCGTCGTCATCTGGCCACGCTCTCCAATGCCTGTGTCGCTGCCAATCCTTGTCCAGGCGCCGAACGTTGTCGCTACACGCACTGTCCACGGCAGCGTGGCTGGAGTTGTTGCAGCTCCTGGCTGGTGGCATTCACCAATCTGGCATTTACGCTGCTCGCCATTTTCCATCTGGCCTATTTGGGCATTGTGCTGCTGAACGAGACGCTCACCGTAGAGACGGACAACGGGATGCCCTTCATGTTCCATTGGTCGGCAGCTGGTTACCTCAGCCACTACATTGGCATCGGCATGTTCATGCTCTACCTGTTCATATCCTAAACGGAATGACTTGCCTCATCACAATCATCCAAAGACTGCCTAAGAGAGACTGGAAATTGGGCCCAATCCAAGCGTGCTCCATGTGATTATTGTAATGACTTCAAAGAACATTCAATACCCTACTTAATTACGAGTCCCTCCCTTCACACCTCACATCTCCCATGGGAGCACTTGGAGGAGGCCCAAAGCATCCGAACTTATTAGCTACTGCGAATCTCTGTATTAACTGTATTTGTATCTTTTTAATTGACTTTTATTTAAACAATACATATACATACTATGTATTTTATGTACTTTATGAGTGTACTTAATAAATCTATACAAACTTGCAATTTTTAACAAAAAAAAAAAAAAACAAATCTTTTTATAGTAACTATGGGTTATACAACTATTTAAAATCCACTACTCATCGATAAGGATCTTAGTAGATCAAAGGGAAATTACTAAAATTTCAGATAAAATTTAACTAGATTATGGAGAACTTTGGAGGGATGGACCAAATCTGTCTTATGAGAGATACATCTTAAACCCTTGATCATTCTTTCAACGTGTTGTTCATTTATTTGATCCGAGTTTCCGGTCCGTCCAAAAACAACTATATCGGTAAAAGGATCTATTTTAACAAAATTAACATTTTAAAACATTTAAGATTGCTTAAAAGTTGTTTTATACTAATTATGACATAAGAGGTTGATTAAATATAGAAACTTGAGATGTATTATTTTTAATTTTTATAAAAAACCTTAAATCAAAACAAATCAAATTCTATGTAAAAAATATTATTCTAACGAAATTACTGAAAACCTGAATGCAATATAAATAAAGATGTTTAAAATTTACAAGCACCGAAATTCTTTAGGGGACCCTTTGTATTAAAATTTTGACAACTAAAATTTTAAGTTATTTTTAAATTTAAAGCAAAATGATATATCTTTCTAAATACAGAAAAATAAAAAATTTTTGTAGTATTTCAGTTACGGTTTCGATACTAAAGATGAAACGGTTAGCGGTTCCGATATTTCCTGTATTTAAATATAACAAGTTTTCGAGTACCTTTATCCAGTTTCGGGCTAGAAGCAAAACGTAATTAAAACTAATTTGAAAATAAATTTTTTGACTTTTTTTTTTATTGTTTTTTTCATGTAGATTTTTTTGTGGTTGTTGTTTTGTTTCTGTTTTCTCATTGAGACAAATATTTATAACAATATTGTAATTTCTACTGCTTTGTTTTTTTTTTTAATTTTTAATTTTTTTTTACTCTTTTTGCAATTTTGTTTTCGGTTGTCAGTATTTTTTTTTATTTACTTGTTTGTTTTGTTGCTTATGCTTTAAATATTAAAATTACTACCTTAAGAATTATGCAATGACAATAAAAATATTTATTTATTTGTTTTTTCTGCAACTTTGCTTTTGTTTTTATACCGCATTTCTAAACTGCTAAAAAGTTTGCAATTTGTATTTTATTTTTCATTTTTTTATGCAATATATTTTTTGTTTTATTTACGTTATTCAGAAATTGTATCGCTTTGATTTGATTTTGACATCAAAAATAAATTGATATATTTATATATATATATATACACATATGTACATATATATGTGGTTTGTTTGTTTGTTTGTATATCGACTATATATATATATACTATACACATATGTATATATATATATATTTATGTATATGCATTGATTTTAACTGTGGTTTTTGACATTGTTTCCGCATCCGTTTTGTCTGTTTCCGTTTCTGTTGCACTTCAATATGGTTTTTGTTTATATAAAAAAAAAGTTCTTATTTGATTTTTTGCATATTCTTCTTTGCCATGTTTGTTTACGTTTTGTGTTTTACATTCTTTTAATCATTTTTCATTTATAACAACAACTGAGTTGATCACAAGAGATAACGAGAGTTTTTGCTTTATATGTATTTTTTATCGTTTTTTGTTTTTTTTTTAGTCGCTTCATTTGCACTTCTTTTTACAATTACAAAATATGACGATACTTTCGATGATTTTTTTTGTCTTCCATTTGTTTTATTTTTGCCTTTGCGAAGCGGACAAAAAGTTCAGAACATTTGCAGTTATTAATTATTTTATTTTTTCATTTTGTAGTTGTTACGCAAAATCAGTTAAAATACAAATAGTGTACAAATATTCGCTAGCTACATGCATACATAATATATACATATGTGTGATAGATATATGTATATATACGTACATTCATTCATATATATATATATATATTGTTTTTGAGAAAAAAGATTGTGTAGTCTATGCTAAGGGGTGGAGACGGGGGAGGGGGGTGAGGGTGGTTGCGAGGAAGGGATGTGTTTGTTGTGTGTTTGAAAGAAACGGCCATATTTAAAATTATGTAACAAAAGTTTAAATAATTGCATTAAATACATACATATACAAGAATGTATACATACATACATACATATACATATATCTCTCTTACTCAATTCGTTTCATGTTTTGCACGTTTCTCTTTCTTTCTACAAGTTACAAAACTTAATTTTAATTAATTTTTATGCATGTTCTTTGTTTTTCGTTCTTCGCTTTGTTTTTTGTTTTTTTTTTTTTTGTATTTTTGTGTAGACTGTTGAGAGAATTTTCCTAAGCGCCGCTTTCAAATTTAACTAAACACATTTTACTTTTTAAAAGGTTTTTCTTTTAGTTTTGTTTTTGTTTTTAAATTCCAGATTTCAGCTTATCGTATAACAAAGTAGCGCATAATAGACAAAAAACAAAAAAAAAAAAAAACATACGATTGTAGCAAGTTTTAAAAAATAATAATAATAATAATATGTAATAATTAATCAACAGTAAAAAGTACTGTGTTGTATAATTTAATTAGCAATAATAACTAAAGCATAAACATAAGCTTTAAAATAATATTACACATTTACGAGTAAATTATAAACATAATTACATTGTGTTTGTGTGTGTGTGTGTGTGTGTGTGTGTCTGTCTCTGTGTCCGTTTGTTGCTGCTGTTGCTTGTTGTTGTTGCCAGCATTTGAGCAACAACAAGTCAGCAGCTTGGGGGAGTAGTGTGTGGTAGGGAAAAGGGGTGTCTGTATTTGTATATGTGTAATGGCAACAACAACAACATGATCATATTTATAGTTAAATTATGTTACATATACAGCATTTGTATATATGTATGTAAACCATGATATGCGGCTGGCTGCCGTCGTCACCGTCGTTGTCGCTGTCATTGTCGCTGTCGTTGTCGTTGTCTTCGTCTCTGTCTCTGTCTTTGTCCTTGTTCTTGTCTTCGTCCTGAGCATCGTCGTCGCTGCCAGTCCGCTTTTGTAGACTTAAAGCTGCTGCTGCTGCCGCTGTCGCTGTCGCTGCCTCTGCTACTGTTGCTGTTGCCGTTGCCGACGCTGACGTTGCTGTTGTCGCTGCCGCTGCTGCTGCTGTTGCTGCCAGAACCAAGCGCCGCTGCCCATCCCAGCATCGGCGCCACGTTCAATCGTTCTTGGTCTGACAGTAGAGCTCTTTCAGCGACTTGAGCTCCTCGATGAGCGCTTTGTTTTGGTTCTCTAGCACCGCCACACGATTCTCCAGGCACTTGATGTACTCCTTCTTTTTGCGCCGACATTCGCGCGCCGCCTCTCGATTCTTCTGCAGCCGAATCTCTCGCTTTCGTGTCTGATCCTCCGCAATGCCGCTGTTATCTACACAATAGAGAGAGCCAAAAATAAAAGAAAGAAACAAAAGTTCCAAATTAGTTTAAGATTTGTTTTCTTGTCTGTTTCTTGGATGTATTGCTGTTTTTTTTTTTTCTGCATTTACTGGTATTGTATGCTATCCGATTGGATAAATAGAAGGCCGACTCTGGCGTCATATGCAGCGAGGTGTTGTTGTTGTTGCCGCCGCCGATGCCGCTGCCACCCCCCGTCCCGCTACCCAGAACAAGGCCGTCGGGCATTTGCAATGTTGCACCCGCTTTTTTTTTTTTTTTTTTTTTTTTGAAGTGAATTTTGTTTTAATTGGGGAGGAGTTGGTTGGGAGGTTGTTGATGTTGTTGTTGTTGTAGTAGTAGAAGTTGTTGTTGTTGTTGTTGCATTTTTGCATTTTATTTTGTAGCATATTCGCGGCAGTCAAAAAGAAAACGAAAAAAAAAAACAACAATAAAAATTATAAGAAAACATATTTTTTTCGACTTTTTTTTTTTTTTGTATTTTGATCATTTTGTGAGGTGTCTGGTGAGTGCGAGTGAGCGAACGATCAAACGAACGGGCGAACGAGCGAGCGAGCGAGAGAGAGAGAGAGAGTGAAAGTCGATTTTTTTTTTTTTTTTTGTTAGTTGGAGCAACTGCAACGGCGACGGCAACGGAGCGACGTTTGTTATAATTACATATGAACGTATGTATCTATGTAAGCATGTTCATGTTCATGTGTATGTGTATGAATGTGGGATGAAGGGGGCGAGGTGGGTTGTGTGTAGCGGCAACAACAACAGCAACAACAACAGTGAAGAGAAGACAACAACAATTATGCATAACATTACATTTGTTGTGGATAAATGTACAGTTAGTCAAGAAAGTGCTCTCACAAAGTCAACAAATATATATATTTTTAATTTGTATTTATTACTTAATGTTGTCAGTTATGTTGTGTGAAAATTTCAGCCTCTTAGGTCTTATGGTTTGGGCATTGCAATGATCAGTCAGTTAGTCGGTCAGGACAAAGAGTCAAAACAATTTTGGGACAAACTGTATGTAGATGCATGTGTGTGTGTGTGTGTGTGTGATAGCCTTGATTAATTATTGCTATTGTCAATACTATTATATATGTCCGTATATATGTATATAAGTTCTATTTGGACTTTCCGCAGTGACATTTTCCGCTTACACTTTGTGCATTTTCAAAAATTACTTTTGCTTCGATTTGTCGCTCAGCAGCAACAACAACAACAACAACTAATAATGACAAGTGTAAATGAGGAATAAAGATAGCGATAGAAAGAGAGATATATTTAGAAAATAAATAGAGGTAGAGAATTAAATACAACTAACGGTTTAAAACAGCTGCTTTACAACAGCACAAGTGTTTAATTGCGTGGGTGTGTGTGTGTGTGTGTAATGAAATTGATGAAGTTTACAAAACAGAACAACAACTACCACAACAGAATCTTTGTTAGGCACAGTAAATGATTGATATAAGTACAATTATTGATAATCACACTAATCCAGCCATATTGATGACAATGACAATGATCATGTAATTACAAACAGGCTTATGTATGAATGTACATATGTGTATGTAAAATTTGTGGGCAAACTGTCGGGAAATTCTGGAAAACATAAATGTACATAGATGCTAAACTCTGCCTAGAGACTAATCCTAATGAAAATAGTTAATATCAAACATCTGTACAATTGAAGTGTTAATTCATCAGATGATATCCTTATTGTAAAAGAAGGGTACATACACTTTCCAAGAAAGTGTTGTGACAAAATAAAAACTCACATATTTGGTTCTTCAGTTTAAAAATGCTTCCAAGAATTATAAAATAAATATAAATATCCACAAAAAGATACATTTTGCAAGGAAAGATGTGTTAATTTTTGGATTTGTCAAATAGTTTTCATGAATAACTGATTATACGACAAAGGATCCGGATTTTATAGAAAATGTTACTCACAATTGAACATTAATTTTTGATGGAAATTAATTAAAAACTATAAGAGTTTTTCTGATTAAATTCAATTATTAACAGTATTTCTCTGTAAACTTTTAATTTAACGAAAAATAATTTATGTAATTTGGAAATAATGTCAAGTCTTTAACAGGGAACGTAATCATTATCATATTATCATCATTCAAACTAGGAGTTGAATCATTATATTTGAGTGAAAAATATAAAAGTTCCTTGTAGTCTTTAAAAGAAATTAAATACTTAAAACTAATAAGTATTATTGAGGAAAATTTTTAAAAAATAATTCATTTTTAATTTATGGGAAAAATATTAAAATTTCTTTAATATTAGGATCATTATTGTAGTATTTAATTTTTTGATTTAAATAAATAAATATAATCCTTATTTTTGATCCCTGATCATTAATCTATTTTTCAATGAGTATTTATCAAAGGATACAAAGAGCGAGAGAAGAAGTGATAGAAACGCAGAGATAGAGGAGGGGGAAAGCAGTTAGGCGATCAGCGTAGGTTAAACAAGAAACGATAAATATAAAAGTTGAAAACAAGAATATTAAAAAATTACCGCTTATATCGGGTCCACTGATTTCGGTGAATATCTTATTGTACGATGGCCTTCGTGTCAGATTACTGCGATGATGTTGCGAGTCATCGTCCGATAAACTTTCATCGCTATCCTCCGGATGCTGTGTATTCGGTTCGGGTTTGATCTTACATTGAAAACTTGGAGGGATCTGAAAACAATTAGATTGATTATCAAATATCTGTACACAATACGTACAATACAATATCTTTTTAAACATGAAATGCATGGAATGTGATTGTGATTTCGCTAAATGCTACGCACTTTGTTACGCACTTGCACTGCATTTCCTGTGGTCGTATGAATGACCGTCGTATTTGCCGGTTTTGTCACATACACCACATTTCCGCCTCCTTTGTGCATCGCCGATGCGGCGGCCAGCGCCTGTTGTTGTTGTTGTTGCTGCTGCTGCTGTTGTTGTTGCTGTTGTGTTCCCGCGGCAGTTTGTATGACACCTGAGTGATTGGCCGCCTGTATCACGGATTGCACCTGGCAAATACAAAATAAAGTTAGTCACAATCTGATTAATTAAAGTTCTTTCCAAAAAAAACAAAGAATGTTCACTTATTTTTTAAAAGGGAAATATTCTAACCATTATCTTGAACTCAATTCGAGTTGGTAAATTGTTGTCCGATTAAGTAAAAAACTATACATTTTTAATTTGCCTTAATTCAATTTATAAATGTATATTTTATTAAATACTATAAAATAAAACGTAAAAAACGAAACAGGCTTGATTATATTTTATACAGGGAAATAATATAAATTGTACAGGTTATTTTCGTAAATAAAGTATTTCAAATATAGTATGGTAATTCTAATGTTGTGATTATATATAGCAAAAAAAAAAAACAGCTCCCAGAAAAACATTGAATAAATTAAAATAATTCATATCTCACTAAAATTTATTTTTGTAATAAGTTGTCAA